>APFE030760910.1:6370-23615 GCA_000404065.3 Pinus taeda | reverse complement strand
GTAATGGAGCTATCAGTATAAACAAAGTTAATCACAGAAATTACATTATCTCTTTGCTTAACCGTCGAAGACAGGAATAACTTTCTGAGACAGTACAGTAAACATTCTCGTTGAAATAATTGATAGAGAAACGCATATATGAATGATAACATATAAATAAATTACCCATTGCTTATTCCTGTTATTAAATGCAATGATGAGAGAAAAGAGTGAGTGCCGAGGCCGGCCATGGTAATCACACATAATATGTAACCCTTCAACTGATTAACAACAGGCATCCGCTACGATGAAACCCCTCATGCCGAGCCATGGCTTACGCTTGGCTGGCTGAGGCATCGAGCTGGACAAATACAAACCCCATGCCATTTTATTAAGCAAGAAAAACCAAACTAGAATAGTGAACCTGAGCACAAATACACAGATGCATTCAACTTGGAAAAATCGCCATCAAACTATATATATGGAAGAGCAAATGCCCTCAGTAATGTAAAGACACAATATAAATCAAAACCTGAATTCATTAATTATCTGCGTATCTATATAATGGAAACCACTGAGTCAAACCCTTACGGGTCAAGAAATTACAACTCAAAATGAAGTCATGACTACGTTTTGAAGAACCAGCAATCCCATACAAAAAGAGGGTAACAGTCTACAGAGTATTGAAATGAAAGCTAAGGCTAGAAAGCCTCTTGGCGGAGAAGTTCCTAACTGGGTGATAGGAACTGAGCAAACCCTCCATCCCTGTCATGGGAATAACCTCTCAGTACAGGCCCGAGACGAAAACTTAAAACGAGAACTAAGTCTCCGAGACTTACCAGAGATTGTCGATTAGAAACAAGGGGCAATCCCGCTTCCTTGAGAATTATCTCTGCATGTTCGGATGAAGTGACAACACCCACCTATGTAAATTAAACAACCAAATCTTAATACCTGTGCAGAGGAAACGTGAGACAACATTAAAACTGTAATAGAACCACAGCCATGGAGAAATCTCAGAGACTGTATCTTGAGCTCAGAAGGAATTCAATGTTACCTGAATAATTAAACAGAGGTTATGCTTTGAAGAACGATTACCTTCATAACAGTGGACGGCCGAAGACCTGTGTAACCACAGAAGAATGCTAAGGAGCAGTGTTCTGCCAATACACTAAAGAATGCGAAAATGAAATAAAACAAGCGCCGAAGGCGGAATTCATCTATATATAACAGAGACCATAGTTACCGTATCGTGGCATCGTGAGAGCCCTTGATCTGCAGAAGGACGATCTCCACCGTCGGATAGCCGGTGAACCTCCAAGTAGCTTTGGCGCGAAGCTGCCTAGCCAAGCGGCCAGGCTGTAAAGCACCATGTGTCACATGGGCTAGTGACATCCAGCCGTTGAGCTCACCAAATGGACGGAGATGCATCAACCGCGGCAGAACCGGACAGTGGACAGTAGACTCGAGGTATCTCTGGAGAGGTCGCTTTAAAAGGTAAATAAATTGCACAGTTTGCGGACCTTTGTACACAGAACATGACGTGGAATGATCTTTGTAAACCTCGTAACCTTTATATAAATATGGACTGTGTATTGTGCGCATCTTACAGACATAGATATAGTTAATGTCATCACCTTTGTATATTATGCACCCATTCGGTGGTTCTTATGGGTAAATCAACATGGTATTATAATGTATATATGTGTAGGATTATTGATGATGTAATTAAAGGTAAGAATGGAGTGGTTAATAGATATTAAATATTTTTTTTTTTTTTTGGGTAATGTTTGGAATGTGACAGAAAAGGAATATTTACATTTCCTATCTTCAATTTGGGTCAATGAATTTATTTCTAATTTTAACATTAAAGATGCCTTGTCGTGCTTAATGAGTTATTAAAAATTGAATTATTACAATCCATATGAAATTGAGTTATTGAATATGGGACATTTCTTTGATCAAGCTTTGTCTTGTGAATTTATAATCAGTCTTTGAGATTTACCAAAAAAACATTCTTTAAAATAGTTTTAATATTTTTAATATTAATTTGATTTCCATAAAATATGAATGCTATGCAAATGATTTTTTAAAAATGAAATCTTTCAATACATCTTGCTTATTTTAATATTATTAGTCTCTGCCTGGGACTAATAGGGATCGATAGAGCGTTGAATGCATATTAATCCTTTGTTTGACCAAAAATATTTATGTGCATCACAATTTTAACCAAAGTTTTAATATTAGAAATTAATATAAAATTTATTATGTATTTTCTGATTGGACAATAAAGTTGAGGGTCTTATTGCGGGTTTCTTAGTTTTCAAGACATTCATGTTTAGGTAAAAGTAAAATAACCAAAGTTTTCAAATATGGAAAGTTTTTGTTATCCAAAGTTTGGTCATATTGCGGACTTATCAAGTTTTCAAATATGGAAAATTTTTGTTATCCAAAGTTTGGTTAGTTGACAACACATCGCTTTGTGGTGGCAAGCTAATAGCCCATGGCTTCGTGGCAACATGCATGCAACTACGTTCGCTGAGCCCGTGCCTCTTTTAAAACACAGATCTCTCCTCCTCGGCTCCATTACCTTAGGGAAAAGCTCTTCTAATTTTTTGCTGGAGTCCAGAAGTAACCCTATGCCGTAATGGTAGGCAAGTGACATTTCAAATCCTGTAAATTCGCCCATGGAAGAGAAGAACCGAGGCAACCTCTCAATTGGGCTCGGCAGCCGAAGGCTACGAGACAACGCTAGTGTAGTGGTGCAGAGAGGATCTTTACGATGACATTGACGAGGATCTGTTCAAGCTGTCGAGGAATCGAGAATTGGAAAACACGACCCTTGAGAAATTTATGGAGGCTGCTGCGAGATACAAGATGACATTCAACGGAGCCAGCACGGATCAGGTTATTGCTGCTGCCAAAGCTTCCAATGCTCACAATTTCATCAGTCAACTACCAGATGGTTATGACACGCAGGTAAAATTTATATTTTCTTTCTCATCTTCCATTTGTGGTAGGTACAGTCGATTTGAATTTCCTTTCATTTGGGTAATACAGGTGGGTGAGCGGAGTCCAGACGTCTGGAGGGCAAAAGCAACGTATAGCTATTGCAAGAGTTGTGCTCAAGGATCCTCGTCTACTTCTTCTAGACGAGGCCACGAGTGCTCTATATGCACAGTCGGAGAAGATTGTTCAGGATGCTCTAGAGCAAGCTTCAGTCGCACGCACAACAATTACAGTCGCCCATCGCCTCTCCACAATTCACAACGCGGACATGATTGCGGTGGTTCAAAATGGTCATGTGATATGGTAGTGCCAAATCAATTGTCTGATTATTTAATAAGAACTGTGCAGGGGAAATGCTGGTCGGTCGTGCGAGAGCTCTTTTCATGGATGAAATTTCAACAGGATTGGACAGTGCTACGACTTTCCAAATTATCAAATGTCTCCGCCAAACTATCCATCTCTTTAATGCGACAGTGTTGATCTCTCTTCTGCAGCCCGCCCCTGAAACATATGAGCAGTTTGATGATATCATCTTACTGTCTGAAGGAGAGGTGGTGTATCAAGGACCTCGAGAATCTGTGCTTGATTTCTTCGAGTCCATGGGCTTCAAGTGCCCAGAAAGAAAAGGGGTTGCTGATTTCTTACAGGAAGTAAGCATTATTTCTTATACAATTATGTTTTGTCTGGTGGTTTGTAAGTGGTGGTTGTTACGAACTACCATCTAAATCTTAAAGCTGAAAGATTTACAGCATTTTCACACAGAGGATGTCTGCAAAGCTTGATAACCTTTCTGAGATCCGGCTTAACATAGTTATTTTCTATCCTTTTACAACATTAGTCATTAAATGGATTGTTTTAATCTATGCTGCAAATAAAGCTTGTTAGATTTCACTTCTTAATTACATTTGCGGTGGCGCTTCTTGAATTATACAGGTGACCTCGAGAAAGGATCAACAGCAGTATTGGGCGGTTGAAAGCCGACCATACCGTTACATACCCGTCAAGGAATTTGCAGAGGCCTTTCATTCATTTCATGTTGGCAAGGACCTTTCAGAAGAGTTATCCCGTCCATATGATAGAAAAAGGAACCATCCCGCTGCTCTTACATCTTCTAAGTATGGTGTCAGTAAAATGAACATATTCAAAGCCTGCTTTTCCAGAGAATGGCTGCTTATGAAGAGAAATTCTTTTGTGTATATATTCAAAACAACACAGGTGAGTTGGAACCCAAACTAGGAGAAGCCGTGCCATTTTTTAATTCGTTATAGAAGAAAAGAAGTATGAATCCTGACAAACAGACATGCAGATTATGGTTGTAGGGGCGGTCACAATGACCATGTTTTTACGCAGGAAAATGCATCACCGAACTATTAATGATGGAAACCTGTACATGGGAGCTCTTTTCTTTGGGCTAGTCCATGTTATGTTCAATGGTTTTCCAGAATTATCAATGACAGTTAGCCGTTTTCCAGTTTTCTACAAGCAAAGAGACCTTCTATTCTATCCATGTTGGGCTTATGCTTTACCAACATGGATAGTGAGGATTCCACTCTCTTTGCTAGAAGCAGGGAGGTTTGTGTTACATACTATGTTATCGGTTTTGCACCAGAGGCTGAGAGGTAATTCTTATAGCCTCTGTACCTAAATGAATTTCTATATCCTTATATCAGTAAACATGAATAGAAGTGTAAGAAATCTCACTGATTAATTAATCAAATCAACTAGTAAACGAATTCATTCCGTAGATATGTTTGGAAGAATGAGAACTCTGACTGATATATTTGTGAATCAGTAACACGCACAGAGGTTTCAGTTTTGTACATATATAGGACTATGAAAAAAACTATTATGCTGTTATATATAGGCCATCTTCAACTCGTTTATTATGCAATAGATACCTGGCAGAGAACTGACAAAAAGTCAATCTCCAAAATTGCTAGCCATTTTTTTCTTTGTAGCCTCATTTTGTACGATGCTCAACATTTGCATTATTTAAAGTTGTCCAATGTTGACAACCTGCCTAATAAATCGAAATTAGAAAATCTAGTTTACAGTCTATTATCTCTTCATCGATCTCCCAATTCGAGAAAGTTACAGGACTGCTGGAGAAATGGAATAGAACCAGATGAACTGGTTTAATTATAGAGATTGAATTTTTTCCCAAGGAGCCTGACATTAAAACACCACTTCAAATCCCTTTTATGTGAAATGGTACCTCTATATATATATATATACTTGGTCTCTGTTTTATTAATGTGTGAACAGATACAAGAATGGAAACAAAATGTAACATCTTCCTTTGCCAAATTTGCCCTGTGAAAAAGAAAATTAAAGCAGGCACGTAAAGATTCTTTCAGTTGTCAGAACACTAAAATATTCAATGAGTAATCAAGGAGATTGCCTTGATTGTTGCAGGTTCTTTAGGCAATTCTTCCTCCTCTTTGTGATGCATCAGATGTCGTTGGCACTTTTTAAATTCATAGCCTCATTGGGTCGAAACATGATCGTCTCACAAACATTTGGATCATTCGCTTTGCTCATTGTGTTTGTTCTTGGAGGATTTGTGGTATCAAGAGGTATTTGACAGTATAGTATATGCAAAGATAATTATTTACTCCAAAGAAATATACTTTATAGCAATCTTGAGCTTTTCGACTAGAAAAACTTGGGTTACAAGAAATGCTTCATTTTATTCATGTTTCTGGAACAGAGAACATACCTAGCTGGTGGATTTGGGCATATTGGTGCTCACCGATGTCCTATGGCCAAAACGCCATAGCGGTGAATGAATTTCTGGCTCCCAGATGGGACAAAGTAAGTGTTATCATGTCCCGATAGAGTGTCCTATAATCCTAATGCCAGGAAAGAAATATTGAATATTGCCTTTCCTCTAAATATTTCATCTTTGTGCAGCCTATCAGTAACAGCTCCAATGAAACAGTTGGACGTGCTGTCCTAGAATCTCGTGGATTATTTGCTGAAGCTAAATTTTATTGGATTGGTATTGGAGCATTGACTGGGTTCTGTGTGCTTTTCAACATTCTGTACACTGTTGCTTTAGCGTGCCTCAACCGTAAGTCTGGCATTCCATTATAAGGTTTGGTTTGCGCTACTGTTTCTCTCATCACGAATTATCCTAAGCGTGAGATCTAATAAAACCTCCTCCAATTACAGCTTTAGGGCAATCACAGGCTGTTATATCTGAAGAGGTTATTGAAGAGAAGCAAGCAAACAGAACTGGAGAAAGAAACCAATCAAGCAAACATCGTTCTGTTCAACTGACATCACAAAGAAAGTCCACTGGTAAGTCGAGCTCTCTAGAAATACTCTGGTATTGTGAATATTCAATCTACTGCTCACAGATACAAGTACAATGTAAATGGAGACGGTGCTAATTGTAACTGATTAAAATATTCGATAGAGAATTAAATGAGAAACTTGAATGGACTAAATCTAAAACTTCTCTGTAACAGCTTGTCTCAGACAATTGTAAGACAAGCTGTTATAGAGAGCTTCTGTGTTGTTCTTGATTGAGACTCGAAAGCACTGTTTTTGCCTTTGCTCGAAAGAAAGGATGAAACAATTGCACTACAAAATTTGCAACCAATAAAATTCTTTAAGCTTGTCACATCCAAAGCTTTTTGAAAGTAAATGAAAAAATTTGCACTATTCATTCATAGATTTAATAACTTTGTCAGTGATGTTTACTTTTCAGAGAGGAGAGATAGTCTAACCTCTGAAGACAATTCTACACATGATGGAGAAGTCAGTGTCACTCAAGTCTCCGCACAAGAAAAGAAAGGAATGATCCTTCCTTTCCAGCCATTATCGATGGCTTTTGAGAACATTAACTATTATGTGGACATGCCACCGGTATGTGTATCTACAAATCATTCCACTGAATTTGTAATCTGCCACTCGTTTGACATACCCAGCTTCTTTCAATGGAATATCTAGAACTAATGTTTAGTTTTGTAACAGGAGATGAAAAGTGAAGGCTTGAATCAAGACAGGCTACAACTCCTTTCTAATGTAAGTGGATCCTTCAGACCAGGGGTACTTACGGCCTTGATGGGAGTTAGCGGTGCTGGAAAAACTACCCTAATGGATGTCTTGGCTGGAAGAAAAACAAAGGGCTATGTTGAAGGGAATATAAGCATATCTGGATTCCCCCAGAAGCAAGAAACATTTGCTCGCATCTCAGGATATTGTGAACAAAATGATATCCACTCTCCCAATGTCAGTCTTTGAATCACTCGTGTATTATGCATGTCTCCGTCTTCCTTCAGAAGTTGACGAGAAAACTAGAATGGTTGGTCTAGATTTCCTCTCCATGTAGTGCTTCAGTGTGAAGATATTTCCTTGTTATTGAGACTATGCAATCAGCTTTTAAGTTTTACTCACAGATTTTTGTTGTTACAATAACTGCAGATGTTTGTGGCAGAAATATAGACCCTACAAATTCAAAATTTTCGAAACTTGCATTCTTTTTTTGTTTTGGCCAGCTTTTGTTATTTTTTTTAACCCTCCCATTTCCCCTAATTGAACTAGCTGAGTGATAGAATCGCAGGCCATGAACATGCATTAATGATGGGAAAAATTACGAAATTCCTCGACCCACTGCCTTCTCTAATTCTGGGCTACACAAGCGGCTTCAATTAGCTGAGTGATAGAATCGCAGGCCATGAACATGCATTAATGAAGGGAAAAATTACGAAATTCCTCCACCCACTGCATTCTCTAATTCTGGGCTACACAAGCGGCTTCCACAGAGGTGATTTATCAATAAATTCTGGTAGCACTGCAGTAGGTTAGCATTGTAGCAATTAATTTATCAATAAATTCTGGTAGCACTGCAGTAGGTTAGCATTGTAGCAATTTGATGAAGTGTGATTTGCTCGTGATTGATATTCCTCTGCTTTTTTATAAATATATATAAATTGGTGTTACAAATTCTGGCAACACTGCAGCAGGTTAGCATCGTAACAATTTGATTAAGTGTGATTTGCTACTGATTGATATTCCTCTGCTTTTATATAAATATATATAAATCGGGCAGAAGCTCCATTTGGTTGTCGACAATTGTGGTGAACAAAGAGTTTTTAAGTCTCCGCCTCCGATTTTTACAGAGTTGATGCTGCAAATTCAAAGCGCCATAAATTTCAAAGGCCAATACTAAAATTATGAACATTATTGTTGGTTTCTTGGTTGTGTCCTATTTCTATAAATATGAACAATATTTGCTGTTGGTTCCATTCTTGATTTCCTAGTTGTATCTTATTTCTATTTTGGTGTAGCTCTATTCTGCTGTCCAAAACTTTGTGTTGAACAAACAAGGTTTTCCGCTGTCTGGGTTGCGGTTTTATGGCAGAGTTGATGCTGAATTTCAAACGTCAATACTGAAACAATATTTGTTTGCTGCTGGTTCCCTCGCTGTCCTATTTCGGCAGGTATACCATTGCATTGCAATCTCGTCTATAGTATTGTTTTCAAAGAGCGATGGGCTTTAGGATAAGATAGTATTGTCTCAATCTTAATTCCCTTATATATTTAGGTAAGTTATAGTCTCCTCGTTTTGGTTATCTTCTCAATTTATATTATGTGGATTACAAAGACAATTTGGAAAGATATTCGAAGGCCTCTCCGCGCTAGTTCAAGGAAATTTTCAAACAAGAGAAACTACATTGGAACGCTTCTTCGCATTAGTTTAAGGGCATTTTCAAACAAGAGAAACTACATTCACAAAGCAAGTAACTATACCACCCACTATAAGTTTCGCTTGCAGTTTTTTCAGATTCAGTATTGTATTTCTATATTATAATTTAATAGAATCAATGTTATATCATAAGATTAAATATTTAATGTAATTTTTTTTGTAGTTCCATTTCAAATCCCATTTCAAATCGGACAGTATACAATCCATTTGTGTTGTCCTTGCAAACCTCGGCAGGGGCTACCGCCACGGCAGTGGCTCCTTGTTAGAGTAAGTATTTATTGAAATTAAATTATTATGATTGATTTTAAATATTATTTGTAAATTATAATACATGTTATATATTAAAAAATGTATTGTGTTTTATTTTAATATGATAATATTTGCTTGGATCCAGGTTCTCTCTTGACAACTACACCCCATAACTCCATTTAATTTTGACATGCCTATCACCAAAAACTAGCATCCATGTTACATTCTATCACCTTATTTCAATCATGTGAGCAACTTCTGTGTTTAGAAGATCAATCTTGCCAACCTCATCCACACCCTCTCACTATTAATTCTCATGTCCAACCTCACTTGAGACTTAATGCATGTAGCCATGTTAAAACCATCCCTCAACCACCACTTCCCTTATTCCTCCTTGTAGCAATTTGAAGCCTAGAGAAGTCAGTATTATCGAGATTGCAGTGGTATTATCACCCAAGACTACATACCCAACAATTTTGTACTCGAGCACACCATCATCGAGGGAACATGGCTGTGTATTCTCCAGCTTCCATGGCATAATGATGACATGGTTCTCTTTGATCTTGATGAACTTGGGCGTATCAAGCACAATTTACGCATCCTAGAAGAAACCAATAGGTGAAGATTTGGGACTTGGAACTTGCTCGCACTTGCACTAAAATTCAAGTGGCCAAATATAATGCCTATTTTAGGCTAATAAAAATTGCGCTCCACTTCCTTTCATGAAACATCGACATAATTTTTTCTCCTGAGATGTTGTTCTCCACTACCTCTCATGAAACATCAACATCAGTTTTTATCCTGAGATGTTGTCATCCACTTCTTTCATAGCTCTAGACAGGTCTATCAAATTCAATCTCCTTCAGCCTCCATGATATTGGTAGAAGATGAGAGAGACAGAGGAAAGAAATTTGTTGCAGGGGAAAGAAGTTCTATGAGGCCTCCAATCATTGACTCTCAATTTGTTGAGAGGAAACCCTCCCCCCATAGCCACAACACCTATGGATGTTTCACCATGGATTAAATGTGAGACATGGATCATACAGGCAACAAGGGAAGTGACAAAGGAAACCTCACTCACACTCAACCAACTTCTTATGATCCCAAAGGCAAGTGACGAATATAAATAGGTCAATTTCCTTACTCCACTTTCTCTTGTCTCCCTTTGCTCTAAAAAATACAAACTCTCTAAACCATAAATGTAGACATTTTGGCACAAAACTTGCTACAAACTATTTGATTTTCTTGTTTTTTCATCTACCATGGCTCAACATCAGACTTTATTTTACTTAATAACTTATTTTGTTTCCCCTCCAGGGGCGAATGGTGGGGTTTAGTTGTCTAGACCTTTAATGATTCTCTAGATTTACCCTATGTAAAAAATTATTGCTAATATAATGTTCTTTTCTTGCCTACAAAAAATATAATAATTCTTTTTGTAAATTATATGATATTATATTTTATCATATGTTTTTGAAATCAAGTTTTGTCTAATAAAAATAAAAATAACAAAATATATATAGATATATATAAATTGATTAATTTAAATTAATTTAATATTATTTTATAGACATATATATTATTATTATGTTGAGTTATTAGAAATTAAATTAATGTAGTCCATTCGAATAAATAACATATATCTCCTTATTGGGGTGCAACTCAAGGAAAGTGGGAGTTTAGGCCTTCGTTCCCACCATTCTGCATGTGATGAAAATGGCAGTCATTAAATTTAGGGGTGGCAAGGCCACCCGCCATGCATTCCTCTACACAAGATACCTTAATTTACATAATATGAATAAGGAGAATGTTTTATGGGTATATTAATGCAGGGGAGATAATATTCCTCAATATTAGTGACAAAGGGCCAAATGGGGCTATTAACTACTCTTGGATCAAGTACTTCCACATCAGTTGGTTCATTCTTCTCATGAGTGGTAGCTTCTAGAGGAGGGAAATGTTTGGGCCAAGAACACATGCAGTAGCACTAGAGATAGGTTTCCTTTCCAAGCTAGTTTACAAAATGTTAGTCATCAACCTTTGCATGTAAAAATTTACATTTCTATGGCTCATGGTAACTCTTATACTACCCATTTCTCTTCTCTTTATTGTTATTATGTGTTTTAATGTCTGGTCTATAATATGGATGCACATTTCTAGTGACGATACATTTCACTATCTAATCACTTGATCTTTCTAATACTATTAAAGTGTATAGTATTTCTTAGATATTTTCACTATAATTAGGGGAATGCCTTTGTCTTTTGTTAGTGGAGTAGATGAGTGTTAGATTAGGAGAGTAATTCAACAAGTGAACTATTTTTGCATTAAGTGAAAACATGGATATATACCAGCCTAGATCCATCTTGATTCTTAACTCTAAATATATCAAGCACCAAGAGGGATCAAATATCTCGAGGTGCAAACCTCTTTTTTGAGTGCAAAACTTCAGGAAAGGTTTTTACTTTGAGAGATTTTATCCCTCTCGAAGCTTGATAGATCCAGAGTTAAGATGGATCTAGGTTGGTTTCACTCATGTGCAGCCAAATAAAATCTAACGAACATATGATTAATTTTATCAATAATATGTAAATTCATATAATATTAATATAATAGTTTTAAATATGCTAAATATGTCTCAGATTAATTTGGTCATTTTAGTTTTAAATTTGCTTAGTTACCTCAGTTTGTTGAGATGATAAATATTATTAATAACTTTAGTGATGAAAAATGATGAAATAAAAATTTTGAATGTAAAGTTGTGGTGAATGATAGAAAATGTGAATAATAAGAATATAGTCAATTATAATATAGTCTTCATTGTGATTAATATCAAACTATTTTCTTCTACTATTCTTATTGTCACCCTTCTTACTTTTGTCATCTTTTCATATCGATTGTCATCTTTTCATATCAATTATATGAAAATGATAGGTTAGATCATAAACCATTTAAATATTTAGCTCAAGCTATTGTAGTAAACATCATCCTTGTCTCTCTTTCTCTCCAATATTAATAGGTTGAATTACTATAACAAAAAAATCAATGTACATTGTCAATACATTTTTGTGCTTATGCTGCAATCAATGCACAATGTTAACCCAATCACTTTAAAATTAATGTACCATCATAAATCCAATTAAATCAAATCAAAAACCAACATCTACACTGAAATCAATGCATCTGATGCAAACAATCAAATAAGATTAGAAAATAACTTTTACGCTCAAATCAATGCATCTAGTGCAAGTAAGAAAATAATATTATAAACCAACATATACACTGAAATCAATGCATCTAGTGCAAGAAATCAAATAGGATTAGAAATCACCATCTACACTGAAAGCAGTGCATCTATTCCAAGCAATCAAATAGGATTAGAAATCATCGGCTACACTAAAATCAATGCATCTAGTGCAAGAAATCAAATAGGATTAGAAATCACCATCTACACTAAAATCAATGCACTTAGTGAAAGAAATAAAATAGGATTAGAAATCATCTACATTTAAATTAATGCATTGAGTGCAAGCAATCACATCATATTAGAAATCAACATCTACACCAAAATAAATGCATCTAGTGCAAGCAATCAAATAGGATTAGAAATCATCACCTACACTGAAATCAATGTTGCATTTAGTGCAAGAAATCAAATAGGATTAGAAATCATCTACATTGAAATAAATACATCTATTGCAAGCAATCAAATATCAATAAAAATAAACATCTACACTAAAATCAATGCATCTAGTGCAAGCAAAAAAATAGGATTATAAATCACCATCTACACTAAAATCAATGCATCTAGTGGAAGAACTATTATTCCCTCTCTCCCCCCTTCATATATATCTATATCTCCATCCATCTCTCCTTCTTTGTCTCTATATATCAACCCCCCAAATACACACACTCTCTCAATCCATATATATCAATCTCTCTATCCCTTCCTCCCTCTCTCCATCTCTCTCTTCTTCTCTCTCTTAACTTTCCATCTATATCTATATCTCCATTTGTCTATCTATGTCACCCCCAAAACATAAACTCTCTTTCTCCAATATATATATATCTATCCCTCCGTCCTCCTCCCTCTCTCTCTCCCTCTCTCTCTCTCTTCCCCTTATCTCCCTCTCCCCTACTTCTATCTTTCTTCCCTCCTACTATCCTCTATCCATATATCTCTATATTCCTTATCACTCCCTCTCTCTCTCCACCTTTATCTCTCTATTTCTTTCTTCTTACCTCCCTCTCTCTCACCTTCCAACTCCGTCTCTCTTTCCCTTTGTCTCTCTATCTCTCTTTCTCTGTCTCTCTCTCTCTCTTCACTCTCCAACTATATTACTATATCCCTCCCTCTCCCCTCTTCCTTTATCTCCCATATTGTCTTCATCTCTCCTCCTTTGTCTCTTTACCTCACCCCAAAACATACACACTCTCTTTCTGTCTCTCCCTTGTCACTCCCTGTCTCTCTTCTCTTCTAACTCTCTATGTATTTCTTCTTCCCTCCCTCTCTCCCACTCAAAATTCATCTCCCTATCCCTCCTTCTCTCCTCCTATCTCATTCTCTCTCTCCTCGTCTCCCTCAAGTCTGCTCTCTTGAGCTTCTTCTCTCTCCCTTTTAGTCCTACCTCCCTCTCTCTTTCCGCATCTCTCTCTCTCTCTCTCTCCTTGAATCCTCTCTCTTCCCTCATCACTCGCATTCTCTCTATCAAGTTTTGTATCTCGATCTTACCCTTTCTCTTTCTCTCCTACTTACCTCTCTCTTCCACCATCTCTCTCTCTCTCTGTCTCTCTCCAACTATGTTACTATAACCCTCCCCCTCTACTTATCTCCCCCCTTCTCTCTATCTCTCCTTCTTTATCTATTTATCTCACCCCTAAACATAGACTCTCTCTTTCCAGATCTCCCTTGTCACTCCCTCTTTCTCTCCACTTCTCACTCTCTATGTCTTTATTCTTCCCTCCCCTCCCCCTCTCCAAATCCATCTCTCTTTTCCTCCTTTCTCCTCCTCTCTCGCAGTCCCCCTCTTCTCTCTCTTCCTCTCTCTATATTTATATATATATATATATGTATATATCTTCTCTCTAATCCTCTCACTATCTCACTCCCTCTCTCCTTCTCTCTCTCCCCCCTCCATCTTTATGTCTCCATCTCCTTCTCTTACCCTTCTCTACCTCTCTCACTCATCTCCCCCTCTCTATCTCTTCATTCCTCCTCTCCCCTCTCATTCAATTTATCTCCATCTCTCCCTTGTCATTCCCCCTCTCATTTAGCTTATCTCCATATCTCCCTTGTCACTTCCCCTATGTCTCCACCTTTACCACTCTATGTCTTTGTTCTTCACTGTCATATATTTTTAGAGTTAACAATATCATGATATATTAATATATATTATCATATAGCAAATTTAATATTGTATCAATCCAAGTTTATTAAATTTAATAATATTAATATTACAAAAAGTCTTTACCTAGAAATCACATAACAATTGTTTTTGGCCCATGCATGCGGTTCATTATCAAGACTGGATCATGAAGCTTGAATTCAGAAAATATTAAATATGAATATCAGATTTAATATAAATATTATTATATTAAATATTAGAGTTAATAATATCTTTTTTTTGCATAGTATTAATGATAATTTGGCCCATGGTATTTGGGGCATAGGCTTCACCTAAATAAAACCTCTTTTTTGAGCGTTAGTAAGTATAAAGAGGTTTATGGAGTAAATATAAAAAGTGGTTTTATTTATTTACCATACCTTTGGTTTAATTATATTTTTATTTATTTATTATATCTCTTTTATTTTCCATGGTATTTGGCCCATAGGCTTGGTATATAATTAGATGTTGATTTCTAATCCTATTTGATATATTTTTAGTTATTTACCATACCTCTTTAAACTTCTTTTATATTTATTTACTTACCATACCTAGTTTATAAATATGGTATTTTTCCCATGGTATTTAGCCCATAGGCTTCACCTAAATAAAACCTATTTTTTGATTTTTCATAAATATAAAGAGGGCTTATGGAGTACAAATATAAAAATAGGTTTCTTTATTTACCAGAGTTCAAATCACCTTGGATCCTATCAACTCTACCTCGATTTTATTCATATTTTTTATTGATTTTGAGTGCCTAAACCTATTATATTTTAAAATTTATATTGTTTTTATACATAATAATAATTAGTTTGATTTTTAAATACAGCTGACATTATATTAAAAATGTTAAATGTTAAATTTTAAACATTATATTTACATTTACATTTACATTTAGATGTTTACATGTTTATGGTGCAACAAGGAGAGGGAGACTATTGGCATTGATCTCTCACTGTCTTTTCATCTTCAAACATCCTTTTATTTTTTATTTACATTATTTAAATGGTTCTTCCTAATCCCAAAGTTTTGGTTTCAACATTCCCCACCTTAATTTGAAGGGATGTTGGTGATTCCAATTATGAATCTTTCAAACTTTTCTCTTCCAAGAGCTTTGGTGAAAATATTTGCAATATGTTGATTTGTGGAATAATGTTGTAGGCAGATTGTATTGGCATCAATATGATGTCAAATTAAATGATACTTTTTTATTGGTGTGATTGGTTCGAACATGGAACTTTGGGTTCTTGGCCAACTTTATTGCAGAAGCCATATCAATCAAAAGAGGAGTTTAATGTGCTTGTTTCTCCTGCAAATGATTGACAATTTTCTTGATCCACATAATTTTCTTTGTTGCTTCAGTTGTTGACACATATTCTACCTTATTTTTGGAATCTACTTGAACTAACTATTTGTATGACCTCCAAGGGACAACACCTGATCTAGGACTCATAACATAACCTGAAATAGATACTTCAATTTCATTATCTCCATCAAAATTTGAATCAAAGTATCCAATCAAGATAAAGTACTCCTAACATAACCTGAAATAGATACTCCAATTTCATTATCTCCATCAAAATTTGAATCAAAGTATCCAATCAAGATAAAGTCATTTACTCGGGTATACTTGAGTAGTCAAGGTGTAGTACAGATAGCCTATCAGTTACTGCTACTGACAACTGTCTTTCCTTAACTGATCCGATCTGTACTGATCCTATCTGTCTTTCCTTCTGTATCTTAGTAGAGGTGTAGTACAGATAGCCTATCAGCTACCGCTACTTACTGCTACCGCATCCATATCGCTTCCTTATCTCTGAAATCAAACATATAAAATAACGGATAGGGAGTTTCACTTCACTAACCTTGCCAGAGCCTAATTGATCCTGTCCCTGGGTAACCCTTCTCTTACGCAAGCAGCTGGAAACGGAGGCTTAAGCCCTTAAACCAGCAGCGAGGATAGGTTTACTTAGAAGAAGCTACCTCCACTAAAAACCTACCTATCCTCCAGGGAACAACAATGTGGTAGCGGATTTCCTTCCAATTCGTTCTGCCGCTAATAATGGCCCACCCATATCTCTGTTGGAAGGAGGCGATATACTGCTCTAGATCCGCGTGGCCTTGGTCTTATTAAATCAATATGAATCATTATGCTTCTTTGGCTTATTGGTGATTTGTGAGCATGAGATTGAGCCTCGAGATTCAGGAGGAAATGGATTTGCTCTTATTAGACAATGCAATTATCCACTTTTGGGAGGAGTATTGGTAGGAGTTGGCCCCATTTAGGATAACTCCGCAATTAAGTCAGTTTGGCACTGGTATGTTTACCAACCATGATTTGTCTAATTCATACGCTTTCACTGCGAAGAGTGCCTTTATATATAGACGAAACGATACTTAACGGTGTCGGGAACAGTTTCGAGGATTTTGGCCGTCGTACTTAGGATGCAGCTGCTAGACTATGCATTTATTAGTTATCAGAGTGTTACCACGTATTCCCCCCTTATAGAAGCTGGGGATTCCAAGTTAGATTCCTGCTATATATGTATGTTGTTTATTGAATTAAACACTATTTCAACTTAATGGTATTAAAGAGCTCTAATCGCATTCTTTTATTAAATTTCTTTTTCTCTTGTACCGAAAGCAATGCATCAGGTCAATTAAACTCAAACTTTTGTTTGATCGAAATGGGCTACTTCTATCCTATCTTGGGTTAAATTAATAATTTAGCTCTTTCTCTTTCTTTTCAGTGGCGAATTCCGTGTATATATGAAATCACCCGCTCTAATTTGTACGGACTTCCATGATTTTCCGTGCGACTCTGTTTTTTTTTTAAATAGAAATTATATTAATTATAGGGAATGAAAAAGGTTTCATCAGCATTTTTTTATTAAATTTTTTTTTT
>APFE030760908.1:0-41749 GCA_000404065.3 Pinus taeda | reverse complement strand
TTCGCCCATTTTCAAGAATAGGTTTTATTTAAGTGAATCCTATGGGCCAAATACCATATTTATAAAAGAGATATGGTAAATTAATAAAAATATAAATAAATGAGAGGTATGGTAAATAAATAAAACATTTTTTACATTTACTCCATAAGTCACCTTATATACATGTAAGGGTGTAAACAAATAAAAATATAAGTAAAGTGGAGGTATGGTAAATAAATAAAACATCTTTTTATACTCACTCAAAAGGTATGGTAAATAAATAAAAATATAAATAAACTAGACGTATGGTAAATAAAAAAAACATCTTTTTATATTTAGTACATAACCCTCATTCGAAAGAGGTTTTATTTAAGTGAATCCTATGGGCCAAATACCATATTTAAAAGAGGTATGGTAAATTAATAAAAATATAAATAAACGAGAGGTATGGTAAACAAATAAAACATTTTTTTATATTTACTCCGTAAGTCACCTTATATTTACGAACACTCAAAAAATGGGTTATATTTAGGTGAAACCTATGGGGAAAATACTATGGGACAAATACCATGGACTAGATTGTTATTAATACCATGAAAAAAACCATTATTAACCCTAATATTAGAATTAATAAAAATATGGCACATGGTATTCACCAAAATGGCACATGGTATTGACCCATGGTATTCACCATAGTAGTGAAAGACTTGCCAAGATATTACAAGATTTTAATTGAGTAAAATATTCGCCATGCCTGGTGAGAGATTCGCCCAAAAAATATATATACATATTAAATTATTGATAAAATCGCCTTCCATTTTTCCTATATACCATGGAGATTCGCCCATTTATTATATTTCTAAATTTAGTGGGGGTTCTTAAAATTTTCCCTGGTCTCAATTTTATCTTCTAGTAGCATATTCAGTCATAAATGTAGTCATTGATTTAGTCATTAATTTGGTCATTGATTTAGTCATGAATTTCCACAATTAATGACCAAATATATAACAAAATATATTACTATATAATCACCCGAGAAAACCAATTAATGACTACGAAATATGACCAAAATGTTGGTCATATTATAAGATACTATAAATTGGTCACTAATAGTCATAGATATGCAAATTTTAGTCATCGTTTGAAACCAATTAATGTCTGGAAAAATATGACTAAATTTTGGTTGCGTTATAAGATACTATAAATTAGCTACTAATAGTCATATATATGCAAAATTTAGTCCTCATTTGTAATAAAAAATTTATCATTTATAGTGGTCATTTATCTTTTTTGGGTAGTTTCATATTCATTGTATAAATGACTAATTTAGTGGTTTATATTCATTTCATTTACTTTCATTAATAATCGTTATAAATGACTAATTTAGTTGTATATTCATTTTATTCGTGTTCATAATTAATCAATGTAAACTACTAATTTAGTAGTTTTAGATTGATTTTATGTGTTCATTATTAATCAACATAAATTAATTAGTATGCTTTTGTAACTAAATTTAAAAATGTCATACAATGTGCATGTTCATCTTATATGAAAACACAAAGTTGCATATGTTAATTACAATACTAAATAATATCAAGTGAAACTATAAATAATTTCAACGACGCAAATTATTTTATATGAAATTTTAAAGTATTACAATATAAGTTTCCAACTTAATATTGGTTGGACTACAATTTACAGATGAAATGATTTTTCATCACTTTAAAACATAATCATTATGTTGCCAAGGAATTGTAGGTGAATTCACCGACCCTGGAGACTTTACCATCAATCTATATGTGTGTTTATTATGTGGGATATTGAATCTAAGGCTATCACTAGATCAGTTCTCTTCTCTCTCTCTTTTTGCATTTGTCACTCCAGTGTTATTGCTCAGAGCCTCTTTCTTCAATTCCTTCTTCTTACCATCAATACCAAGTTCCTTTTTCTGAAAACAAAAGAAGGTATAAGGCAGAGTGTAAGAAATGAAATACAATGAACACTAGAATATAAAATAAAGTAGACCATAAATATTTTATATGAAATATACATCAACATCAGTAATTTCAAAGCCATTTTTTCCCATACAAGTAAGAAACTCAAACATGTTTTATGTATTTGGACATTAGCAACGACTATAATGTGGCCAAATGACTTGTATAAAAAAACAAAATAAAATTTCACCTTATAAAATAACACCTTAATAACTTAGTATTCAACCTTCACTGAAATATTAGGCACAATCATGTTGGTTGTTATGTACACTAGGTGTAGGTGTATGTTTTTTGTTGTACACCATGTGTAGGTCTATGTGTCATTTGCTACACTAGGTGTATGTGTATGTGTTGTACAGTGCCATGTTAGAAACATGTATGGTATTGTCCGAACCTTGTTGTTTCTATTGAGGGTTGAGTTGGTCTAGTCTCGGCATACCCTTGTTGATATTGAGGGTTGAGGAAGTTTAGTATTTGGATGCTCTTGTTGATTTCTATTGAGGGCTGAGGTGGTTTAGTGTTGACATACCCTTTTCTCTATTGAGGGTTGAGGTGGTTTAGTCTTTGGATTCCATTTTTTATTGTTATTGACAGTTGAGGTGGTTTAGTCTTAGGATGCCCTTGTTTCTATTGAGGGTTGAGGTGGTTAGTCTTGGGATACCCTTGTTACTGATATTGAGGGAGGCATCATTTTAGTCTCTGGATTCCCTTGTTTCTTAAAGAGAAGGCACTCAGTTCCTTCCAGTTTTGGGCAACCAATTCAGTGTGTGTAAAGAAAGGATAAAGAAAAAAGGTAGAAGAAAAGAATGCTTTGAAAGATAAGTGTCAATATTTTATTTTACTTTTATATTTTCATGTGATCAATTACTTTGATTTATGATGGTTAAATGTGATCTATGATTTTGATCTATGATGGTTGTATTTTGAGATAATTGGATTAGATATGTATATACATGATGATTTGATCAAAATAGCTAGTTTGACTTGTTGTGACATGAAGTAAACAAACTTACTACTAGTGTACGTTATTGACGGGTGACCAATGAGTGTTATAACATCATTTATCAATCTTATATACTTTACACTCTGATTCATGGCCTTGGACAACCCTTTCCCTTTAGACTTGGTCCATTTATTAAAAAAAATAAAATTAAATTCCATACATGACTCTACCCTTCAAAAAGCACGTGAACACGTGGGTCCAGTTGTACCCAACTCATGTATATGATTTAAAGTATGAAAAAAATATAAAATCCCTATTTATGGGCGAGGTTTATGGGTTACACTAGAAGCCTACCTACAGGAGCGCGTGGCCTAACCGTATCCCAACTGTTTTTTTTTGCGGGTGATATAAATACACCTCATGGGAAGGACTAAAGGGAGGAGAAAGATAGGATATTGATATTATCGTCAATTGGTCCCTGATTAAGTCTGATTAATCCCTAAGTCTCCTACACTCCCAACTATAGGAAACCCTTTATAGATATGTCCATCTCCTTTATATGGCACCTACGTGTATGCATTTGAAAGAGGGATTGTTGAGGCTTGGGCTAGACGGATTCAGAGGAAGGTTTCACTTGGAGCTGTGGTCGAATCAGGTTATATTATTCCACATTATATGCAGTCATCAATAAAGAAGCTTTGTCTTGTTCCTAATGTTATGATCTTTATGCTTTAACTTATGTTATGATCTAATTATGTATGATTTCATGATTTATACATATATGCTTATAGGATCTAACATTTATATCTTGAATATGCTTTGAACTACTACTAGTATATATGCTTTTCTTGAATGAGTTACAGATTTGAAGCATTAGAGGAAGTAGAGGGTTTGGACCCTACTTGATCATACTCAAACGTAGCACCTTTAGATACTATCTCTTCATTCTACTTTAGTAATTTAAGCATTAGGACTGCTTGTTTGCTTGCTTCTTGGTGGTGTATACCCTTCAATCTATTGGGGTTCTCAACCTAGACTCTAGGGTGTAATATTCTCATAACAGAATTGGCAACTCCACTGAGGAATACGATATTGTATTTCCTAGTTTGGGTTGTTTGTCATGATCTGGGCCTTCTTGTTTGGTTTCTTGATTTTTCCAGTACCCTTGATTTGTCTGTAATATAGGAAGAAAGTTTGATCTCCTAGATCATGTCTAAATTTTTATTTTTCTTTGTTGATTTTTTTATATGTGAGTTTTACTTCACACAAACATGTATAGATGTTCTTTTGTCCAAAGAAACATGTGTATACACAAGTTTCTTTAGATACAGTCATGTATACACACGGGTCTATCACTACAGAGTCACATATGCTTGGTTTTGAATGGATTTTTCAAATGTTGAGTCTAGTAAAAGGTTTTTCCTACTTTTTCTTGCTCCTATTTAGTCATTGGTTGTCTAGGGGAGTCTTTCTTCTTGGAATTTTTCAGTTTCCTATCTCTCCTTTTGGAAAGACCCAGTCAACCTAGGATTTTCTTTTTGGTGAAGTTCTAGTTTTTGTGTTTGGGTTCAAGTCTCCTCAGTGAAGTTATTGGTTGTTCTGAACTTTTAGAATAGGGGACGGGTCTCAATTCATTTATAAGCCATAATTTACATTTCATTCTTGAAAGTTGAGATATTTGGTTTTTTTCTTGGCTTTTGAGAAAGTCCTTCTTGCAATCTTGAAAAGTTTTCTTGATCTTCTTGAAATATTTCTTTTTTGATGGAGTTCTTATGTTGTTTTTCATATTATTTTATTTGAGTTTGTAGCCTCTTTTCACTTTAAGTATTATCATGTTAATGATTTCTATGGCTTGTGAAATTTGAGGTCCTTTATGCTTGAATTTGATCTTCAAGTCTTTAGTAGATTTTTTTTTTCAAAAAGGCTCTTTATGTCCTTAAAAAGAAAAAAGATAAAAACATATTGCTGTTGACTTTACTTTCTTTTTGTTTTTGTTTTTGTTTTTGTTCTTCTCATCGTTTTTGAGCAAGTTTGATGTTTTTTCATTAGGTTGAATTCTCTTGATTTTGGGGAAAAGTTTGTGGTTGAATGCATTCTCCATTTTTGTCAAGTTTTGGTCTCTTAATCTCTCTGAGAAACACATTTGCTTGATTTAAGAGGAATCCTTAGAATCTTGCATTAAGCATTTATTTTGCATTAGGATAGTTGCACTGTCAGAATTTTTAGTCTTTTTGTAGATTTTGACTGTGTCAGCGTGTGTTTTCAGAAAAGAAAAAAGAAATTTTTTCTTTCGTAGTTTGTTCATACAACCTTGTAGAAATCTCTTCCATTAAAGAAAAAAAGAGAGTTGCATATGCATGCAGCTAGGTTTTCTATTGATTTCTTTTTGCATCAATAACATCATAAGTTGAACCTCCATTTTACCTTTGACTTAAAGAACAACAATTAAATTCAATTTATAAAACTAAAATGAGAGAGGATTTTTTGATTTGTCATAGTTACATAAACAAATATAGGTCATTTAGGGCCCTTGAATAGGCCACTCTGAATTTAAACAAAGAAGTTGATTAAAAGATTGAAATCTAGTGTCGTTAAGTTGTCTAGGAAAGCTCCTCTTATGGGAGTTAAGCATGAGGGTGAGTGAAGGCAGAGAAGAGAGATACCCCTCTCCTACTTGTTAGGACCCTACATTGTACCTTTTCACTCACATATTTTGCTGTCATTCCACGCTTTTTTAATCCATATTTAAAATCCTTGTTATTCCTTTAACCATTTTACAAAAGGTATATAACATTACTTCTCATTACTATATGTTTAATTTGTTAACATATAATTTTTAATTACCTTCATGATTAGTCGTTGATTGGATAGTTGTTGAAAGAGTTCGAAGAATGCAGATTTATCATTACGGTCTACATTGCTGAAACTATTAAAACAATGCACAAATCCTGTTGCTGAAACAACATGTGATTTTCATTTTAGATTTCGTAGCAATAAGAGGAGATCATCGAAGGAGCTATTACACTGGCTGTAACAACTACATTCCAAAGTTGGCATTGTCACAACCATTGTAACAACATTTTGTTAATGGAAGAACCAATTATCCTATTTTAGCATATTGGGTTAAATATAGGATTTATAATGTAATCAATTGTATAATAGATGTATCCTCTTTAAAAAGTGGAGACATCAACATTAGAGGGATGGACAGACTACAGGAAGGTCTAGCTAAAAGCAAAGGAACTTGAATCTTTTGTAATATGATACATTGATGGATGAATAAAATATTTTTCTGAGCATTCCATTTTAGTTCCTTTTTCTAGGAATATTGTGAGAAGGAAAGGGCCCACCTTCATCACAAGATTCACCCATTAATACCTGTAGTCTGTTAAGTGTTATTTTTCATTCATACCTTGGTAAATGCTATTTGTTGAAATTGCTTATGTGTTATTGGAACTCTGTACCTATTGTTGAAACTCTGTTTTCAATTGATCACTGTATTGTTTCCATAAATTCATTCATAGCTAATTAGTAAGTATTTTAATTGGTAATCAGGTTTACAGAGTGAGTTTGCGAAGCATAGTAATCAGAAACAGGTGCTAAAGATTCTTGTTTGGGGAGTACAGTCTTTTTCTCCGTTGTAACACAACTAGTCTTTTCCTCTACAGATTTCTTTCTTTTCTCAGATTTTTCTTTATATTATAATCCAGGATTCCTTTGATAATTTTCTGTGATAGAGAAATTGTTCCTGCAGTAACTCAGAGTAGAGCTTTAGTTTTTTTAAATTAAGGTGTGATTAGTATAATTATTACTACAACTTTTCATTGCTTTTGGGATTGAGCATATAGAGTGTGTGGTTGCCTTTGAAATAAATAGACTTCCCTGGGTTGACAATTCATGTAGCACTTGGTTGTTTGAATTAATAAGCAATTAAAGTGACCAACATTTTGGTGTCATTGCTGGGGAAGGTAATTGTAGATTTCAAAAGCATTAATGTTTTTCTTTAATATGTGCAAAATGCATGAGACGACGCAAGAAAACTAACCCTATTGGTGGCAAGGGAAAAGGACGAGGAGGAAGAAAGACCTTTATTGACGAGATTATATAAAAAGTTGAAACTTCTCAGAGGCTAAGCTCAAGTCAAAGTCTCAACACTCTCTTCAAACAAACTACTAAATGGAGGAAGTTGTGGGCCCTGAAAAGGTTGAGGAGACAGTAGAAGAGATTGAGGAACCAATAGAAGACATTGAGGAACCAGTAGAAGACATTGAGGAACCAGGCGAAGACATTGAGAAGCCAACAAAAAACATTGAAGACAGGGAAAGTGCAGAAGGAGAGCAACCAATGGAAGGGAACAATGAAGGATTATTTGGAGGATAGGTAGGAGGAGAAGGAAGAGATGACAATTCTCTCTCTACCTTGGGATTTCTTATTGGTGGTCTTCCCAGACGAGCAACTCCCATGAAGAATATCCCATTTTCAGCCTTACCTAACTTCCATGGTTTATCTTCTGAAGATCCTAATGAGTTTATTTTTGAGTTTGATATATTATGCAGAAGATATGATTATGTTACTAATTCTCAGAAACTGAAGTTATTTCTAGCAAAACTAAAAGGAAATGCACTAAGATGGTTCATGAGTATGGGAGGCCATGTAATCACAACATAGGAACATATGAAATAGAAGTTTATGAACAAATATCAAGACTACTGCTGGATGAGAGAAAAAAGGGAGGAACTATTTAATATGGTACAAAAGGAGGACGAAAATCTGGTGGAGTTTGTGGAAAGGCTACAATATAATCTGCAGAGATCCAATCATCCCGATGCAGGTAAATATATTGTTAAAACAATATTATTGAAAGGGGTAAGGGATGGTTGTCTAGACATGCTAAATATGCTTGGTAAAGGGGACATGTCTAAAGAATCATACGATGAAATTGTTAACCACTACAAAATATCTTCAAGAGGAGCTACAAGGAATAGATCAAACATAAGAGATAATACATATTCAAGAGTTCAAAAATCAGCGAGTGGAGCAAAAATGAGAGCTGAAATATGTAATTTACTTGAGGAATTTAAAACTGAAATGTTAAGTTCTTTTGCTTCGCAGATTGACACCTTGCAGGTTAAGAAGAAACAAGCAGAAGTAGAAGCTACTTTGCTTGTCTTTTGTCCCAAATGTAGAGATAAACACCCACTAAGGGAATGCCCATTGGACAAAGTGCCAATTTGCACCTTTGTGAGAAGGATCATGAAACACAACAATGCCCTTCTTTACTAGGAATAAAAGCAACATTGCAACCAACTGAAGAAGAAGTTGAAGCAGTCTATCTGCTGACACAGAGAAGGAAACGACAACCACAAGGACAAGGTATGAACTCTAATATGCCATTTACATCTTCCAATCTTTGGAATAATTATCCTTCTTTTAATCAAGAAAACTACCCTCCATTTAACCAGATGCGATACCCATCCTTCAATCAAATGAATTACCCACCCATTCAACAAACAAGCCCTCCCTTTGTAGACCATGCAATGTGGACTCCTTGGCCTCCACAACAAAAATCTTACTTTAATCAATGGAATCCAAACTAGAGGGATCAACAACTCATGTTTCCAAATCAATTTCGTGAGTTTCAACAACCACTCCCTCTACCATTAGGTGCTCCACCAAATAATCAAATGGTGAGACCCCAGCTACCTGTACAGCCAAACCCTAACCCCAATAATAAAGCTGTGCAAGTTATTGATATTTAGAACCAGCCTATACTTCTTGTTTTCCCTATGCAATGTAATGATATTCATTTACAATCTGTGAAAATATTCGAACCCATTATTGATAATATTACCTCTTTGGATTCTGATAAAGGAGAGACAAAGAAAAATAATTCACATAAGAAGGTACAACCACCCTCTAATAAGGATGTTGAAATAGCTGAGCCACCATTCCCTAAGCATTTAGCTTTGACTAAAACACCTGAGCCACCTGCTTTTCATATTTTAGGGAAATTACAGAATATTTATGTTAAAATTCCACTTTTACAAGCACTAAGAGATGTACCAATTTATGCCAGAACTATGAGAGATATTTGTATTAAGAAATCCGATAGGAAAGCTAAAGATCCCCTTACAATTGATGTTATGGGTGATCTATCTTCCTTAATGTCTGGTAAAGCCCCTCCCGTGAAATATGGTGATCCTAACCATCCTACTATTATAGTAAAAATTGGAAAACCTATCACTTCATGAGTTTTGGTAGATTTAGGTGCTGGTATAAATATTATGACTCTTGAAACTTCACAACTGTTATAGATAAAGAATGTGATCAGAGAGGCACCTACCATTCTAGAGTTAGCTGACTGTTCTACAATCAAATCAGAAGGAGTCATTGAAGACCTAATCATCTCAGTTGAATCCTGGAATTACCCAGCTGACTTTCTGGTATTACAGACTAAAACAAAGTTGGGGGAACATCCTCTAATTCTAGGAAGGCCCTGGTTGGCCATAGCCAATGCCCTTATTAGTTGTAGATCTAGTTCAATGACAATTCTAATGGATGTGAAACCAAGAAGCTTACTCTCTACCCTCATGCCACACCCATGATTAATAATGATAATTATATATGGTTGGACTATGATGATAATGCTACTCAACCTATTTTGACTATTAGAAAAGCTTTAAGTCTTAAGAATACCACATAGGATGAAGTAATTAATAATTTTATTTGTGAACCCTCCTCAGTCACTTCTAAAACACGGAATCAGTTGAGTGCAATTTTGAAATCTGATACCCAAGAAAAACTTAAATCTGAAGATCTACCCCAAACATGAACTACCATCTCATCTAAAAACATAACAGTAGAAATCGAACCTGGAAAGACATTGAACATAAAACCCAACTTAACAAATGCTGAAACACAATAACTAATGAAGTTACTTCACAAAAATAAGGAAGTATTAGCATTGGGACTATACAGATATGAAGGGAATCTCTCTTGAATTATGTACTCATCGCATCTATATCAAGGAAGGTTGCCGACCAATTTGTCAACCCTAGTGATGAATGAATCCCAATTTGAGGGAAATTTTTAAAGAGGAACTTCAAAAATTGCTTAATGCAAGGTTTATATACTCCATATCTGACAATGAATGGGTTTCTTCGTTGGTAATAGTACCTAAGTAAAACGGGAAGTGGAGGGTGTGTGTAGATTATAGAGCCTTAAATAAAGCCACTCAAAAGGATCACTTTCCCTTACCATTCATTGATCAGGTGTTATATAGTTTGTCAGGGAAGAAATTCTTCTCCTCTTTAGATGGTTTTAGTGGATATAATCAAATCAAAATTGCACACCAAGACCAAGATAAGACCACTTTTACTAGTCCCTCAGGAACTTTTGCCTATAGAGTTCACCCATTTGGACTTTGCAATGCAACAACAACCTTTCAAAGAGCAATGATAAGAATCTTCTCTGATATGCTTAATGACTATATGGAGATATTTATGGATGATTTTACCCCTTATGGTGTGTCTTTTGAGGATGCATTACAGAACCTTGAGAAAGTACTTAAACGTTGTGTACAAGCTCACCTTTCCTTAAGTACTGAAAAATGTCATATGATGATGAATAAAGAAATTGTACTTGGACACTATATTTCATTTTAGGGAATTCAGGTAGATCCATCCAAAATACAAGTAATTTAGAACCTTCCTATTCCTAGAACACAAAATGATGTAAGAAGTTTTTTAGGACATGCAGGATACTATAAAAGATTTATCAATCTTTTTCCTAAAATAGCTTCTCCTTTGTTTGTGTTATGAAAAATGCCGAACTAAAGTGGACAGATCTTTGCCAGAAAGCATTTGATGAACTCAAGCATCAGTTATCTACAACTCCTATTTTAAGGGGACCTGATTGGGCACTTCCCTTCCATATATCTTGTGATGCTTTGAATATTGCAATTAGAGCTATCTTGGGACAAGAGGAAAACCATCTTTCTTATGCTATCTATTTCATTAGTAAGAATATGACTCTTGCTGAGCTTAATTACACCGTTACTGAAAAGGATTTTTTAGCAGTCATTTATGCTATTAATAAATTTGGACATTACATTACTGGTTACTCTATTTTGTCCATACTGACCACTCAGCTATTAAGTATTTAATGAACAAATTTATCATAAATGCTCGAGTCACCAGGTGGTTATTGTTATTATAAGAGTTTGATATTACAATTGTAGATCGACCAGGTAAAGAAAAAGTAGTTTTTGATTTTATTTCTCAGTTAAAAGCTGATGATAATACTTCAATAGATGATTCTTTCCTAATGAATATTTATTTGCAGTACTTGCTCACTCACCTTGGTACATAGACATTGCCAATTATCGGGTTGTAGAGAAGTTACCATCACACCTATCACATCGAGAGAATAGAAAGATCATTCAATAAAGTGCTCGATATAGCTAGATCAGTCGGTGTCTTTTCTACACAGGACTTGATCATGAAATTCGAAGATGCATTAGAGAAGATGAGGTTTATGATATACTGAAGGCTTGTCATGATGGTTATTTTGGAGGGCATTTTGCTGAGAAGAGAACGACACAAAAAATTCTCAGGATGGGTTATTATTGGCCCTCACTCTTCAAAGATGAAAATAAATATGTTTGGGCCTACAATCATTGTCAAAGAATGGGTCAACCTAATCATAGTTATGAAATTCCATTGAATCCCCAGGTAATACTTGAACCCTTCGAAAGATGGCTCTAGACTTTGTAGGGCCCATCAATCCTCCATCCAATCAAAGAGTTAACATATTGGTTTGTATAGATTATATGGCTAAATGGGTGGAGGCTAAAGCACTCATTAGAGCTAATGAAGAATCTGTTTTAGCTTTTTTATTTCAAGAAATCTTCGTTAGATTTGGAGTGCCTAGAGAGCTAGTTATAGATGGAGGACCTCCTTTCAATTCTCATGGTTTTAAAACCATCCTTCAAAAATATCATATTCATCATAGAATAACTAGACCATACCACCCCCAACCCAATGGACAGGTGGAGAGTACAAATAAAGTTATAGAAGCCATTCTAACAAAAACAGTGAAGGAAAATAGGAAGGATTGGTCTCAAAGGCTCCATGAAGCACTATGGGCTTACAGAACTACCTGGAGAAATACTACATGATTTTCTCCCTATGAATTGGTTTATGATAAAAGTGTTGTTTTTCCTGTGGAATTTGAAATTAAAAGCTTAAGGACTGCATTAGATGTTACCTTGATTTGACTGATACACAGACAACTAGGTTGCAACAACTCTAGGAATTGGATGAAAAGCGATTAGATGACATTCATCAAACAACCATGATCCAACAACAAAGAACAAGGGGGCATGATAAAATGATCAAGCATAAGCAGTTCCAAAAAGGTAATTCGGCTTTAATGTATAATTCTTGGTTTGAAAAGTTTCAAGGGAAACTATGTACAAGATGGCTGGGACCTTACGAAATAGATACTATTTTTCCCAATGGAACAGTAAGGCTCCTAATAATTGATGATTCTAGAACACTATTATTACTAAATGTTCATCAGCTCGGTCTGTACCAGCGAGCCATTTCCAAAGAGGATTTTAACGCCACTTGCATGGCAGATTCACATTATCTCTTTTTGGGGGAGCCTGCTGCCCCTCATTGCATCTAATTTCTGCATTGTATTTTTAGCATTAGATTAGATTTATTAACTAATAATCCCTGTCAAGGGTTGGCATGTTGCAATTGATTATTTTGCATATTCCAGATTGAGGATAGGCTAATTGAAAAGGACAATCCTACTACAAGCAGATCCAAGATTCAACTTATGAAGCAATGTCATCTCATTTCAATCCATCCATAGTTCATTTCCCCATCTTCTAGTAACACTTCCATCATTTCCCCTCTTTTCTCTTCCCCATGTTTCCCATCATTTTTTAGCAAAATTTTTTCTATCTTTCTCATCAATGTAATAGTAGTCTTTAGCAACATTTTCCCTATTTTTCCCATTCCTAGAGCAGTACTCTTCAGCAACATTTTTCCGTTTTCCCGTTGCTGAAACACCACCCTTCACCCATTTGCCTTGTTGCTAAAACACCATCCTTTACCCATTTTCCTGTTGCTGAAGCACTACCCTTTACCCATTTTCCTGTTGCTGAAACACTGCCCTTTACCCATTTTCTCGTTGTTGAAACATCATTTCTTTTCAAAAGACATCACCACACAGCACTTTCTGTCATGAAAATCACTTCTTCCGTTATTTTTGTGCTAATTTTTTTCTTTCATTGCCTTCTCCTATGACTATACAAACATTTAATATAATCACCCTCATGTTTGAAAAGTTTCTTCCATAACTATTGATGATCTATTATCAATGAGCACTATATTTTTCAAAATATGGATTAAAGGTAAACATGAGGTATGTAAATATTATGTGTAAGTACTATTAAACTATGGTTAAATGAGAATATTATGTCATTATTACCATGATCCCTATACATTTAAAGACATTATTTCAGTCGTAGTTGGGGGAACACCAAGATTATATGCCATCATTTCACAGCAAGCCAATTACTGCCATTTTTCTTACCCATTGCCACATCTTATCACCTCGCCTCTATGTTGTTACTCCATGTTCTCATTCACAAAATTTACTTTGTCTGAAGTGCGGTAAGTCAGTTTTTCACTGTGCATTTTACCAAAGCTAGTTAAATATGGGAGGACCTGCTATTTGACATGAGCCCAACTCGATAGATCTACTTAAATTACATCCAGAGGTATATCAGATTTTTCAGTGGGCAGGCTGGGTAGAGTATTTTCAGAGGCTTTAGGGATTCGATCCACAATAGGTTCTTGAATTTGCACGTAATCTATGGGAAGACCATTCTACTATCTAGGGAGCTCGAATTCCAGTCTTAGAGCATGACATAGCACAAGTTTCAGGTCTACTGGTCACTGGCATTCGATGGTTTAGTCGTAATCATATCATTCTGAATGCACAACAAGATTTTCTCCTACCAAGGGAATAGGTCGAGCCCAAAGGCCAGGGTGTCCGACTTCACTCATTACCACCTCCTTGGTCGACGGTTGCTGAATTCATCAAGCATTATCTCACTTGTGAAGGTCACTACCAGGTTGTCTATCAGCATGATTTTGTCTTGTTAAATCATTTGAGACATGGTCGACTGTTAAATATTCCATATTATTTACTGTGGTGTCTAAAGAATATGTCATATTACTATAGACAGGTACAATTCGCACTCCCTTCCCTTACCCATCACCGTCTTGTCCAACTACTAATTTAGAGGGGTTTTACTCAACTAAATCCCTCTCTCAATAATCCACCCTTAGACCCCAAGAAAGCTACTGAAATCCCTGACCAAGTTGCTAAAAATCCTCAAGAAATTCTTGAAAATTCCAATGAGCAGCAACCAGAAAGCACTCCTAATCCCTCAGAAATCCCACCAACAGAATCAGTCAATCTAATTGACCTTCCCACCACATCAACTCCATCCCACAATTTAGCAAAATCATCTAATCCTACCATTCATATTCCTAGTGATGATTCTAAAGATAACCTTCCCATTGCTACGCTGAAAAGAAAGAGGAAAATTAAGATAATTTTCCTACCAAAAAGATGAATGAGGGCCTCAACCAAATAAGCCACCATTTTTGATAGCCCTACCCCTCAGGAAAAACCCACTCATAAAAGGAAAATTACTGCTCTCCGTGCCTTTTTACCTTGAAGACGAATGAGGGCATTAACTGAAGCGGAAACTATTGCCACCATCCTAAATTCCCCACCTATTCGTCTAAAACCCCATACCCCACCATAGTCCCAAGTCCCTGAATATTTACTTGTCTTACCCTTGGGCACTGAAACACAAGAACTAGATGCCCAAGATTTTATGACATCATTTCTTTCAGAACAAGTAGCTTCCACACAAGAACCAGCTACTCATTCAGTAGCTACCACACAAGAACCAACTACTGATCCACAAAATCCAGATGCCCAGGACGCTGCACATCAAGTAGCTATTACATGAGAGCTAGCTAATCATTCAGTAGCTGTCACACAAGAACTAGCTACTGATATACAGAATCCAGATGCCCAGGATGTTTCACAACATGTAGCTGTTACACAAGAACCAGCTACCCATTCAGTAGCTACCACACAAGAACCGACAACTGATATACAAAATCTAGATGCTCAAGATGTTTCACATCACATAGATTCTACACAAGAACTAGCTACTCATTCAGTAGCTACCACACAAGAACTAGCTATTGAGACTGTGGCTGCTACACAAAGCCCAGCCACCCTAGCTTCCATTTTATAGGAAAATGAGTTTCTAAAATCAGAACTCGAAGCTTATAAGTAGGAGTTAGTAACAAAAAGGGAAGCCTATGATAGAGAGCTTAATTTGTACACTTTATCTCATGCAACATCCACAGCCGAGAAAAGTACAGAGAAAGACTAGCATAAAGAATATATGTGCAGCCAATGCGGTAACATTTATCAGCAAGCTGGGTATAAAGTAGTTGAAATCCCGCTACCTAGAGCCTTTCTCGCATCCACTTCTTCTACAATCAAAGAGGAACACCCTATTGTCACACAAGAACCAGCAAGGCTTTCAAAAATTTGTTAAAAATAAGCTAAATCATAAATGTCTTGGCCTACTGTGATTATTAAAGCCGAAGATCTTGTACCTTGGCCCACAAAAATAGTTTCTATTCAGACTAAACCTTGACCTACAAAAACTGTTTTTATTCATACTTTCAGTACTGAAGAACAAATTGATAAATGGAAGAAAGAATATGTTATGTCACAAGATAAGATCTTGCAGGAGCATAAATCGCTCTGGAAAAATCATATATATTCAAATTGGGAAGCCTTAGAGCAAGTACTCTGACATTCTTGTGCATGGAAAAAAGAGAATAAAGAACTAAAAAGTAAATTGTTCCTTATGTTTGATTTGGTTCACAAATTATTAGCTACCAATAAACCTCTTCCAATTATTCTCTTTTCTTGCAGAGTGCTTAATGTTCTTTCAGATAAAGGAAATTAAAAATGGGAGAACTAATGAAGTATCTACACCCAAGCAGTTTGTGGAAACTTTCATAGAAGCATCCACCACTCATCAACATTTGCTCTGTGAGTTGTATCTCCACAATGAGGCTATCCCTGAAAACAGAAAGATCAATCTTAACCTGTTGGTTGGTGATGTTTAGATCAGGGCATTTGCCTCCTTCCTTACAAATCAGATCACATGGAAAATTGCCTTTCTTGTAGCAAAGCATAATGAGGACAACCATCTCCTGTGGATTCTACTAGAGCCGCAAAATCTTGCCATTTTCCTTTGGGAATATCATCAATTTTTTAAATAACTAGGGATGGTTGAACACATCAGGCAACTACAAGCAACAATGCTATAGGACTGCTAACATTTTGTTAAGACTAAGGAAATTGATGCCTTAAAAGCAAACAAATTATTCTGGCAATATTCCTCGAAGGAAAGATAGGAGTATAGCCCCTTTAGTACCCCTAATCTTGAAGCAGCAATCTCAAGGGTACCCAACTATATCAGATGTGTTTAGCAATCTAGTGAAAAATGGATAGGATATCATTTTTGTTTTCCTCTTCTATGGATGCTAGCACAAGAATATAAGGCTCATTATAGGTTGACCAAAAAGGAAGAAGCAGCAACATGGAAGAGGCAACAAAATGTGCACGGGTTCAGAGATCTAGCTGACAACACCTTCTATAGTTACTACCTAAGTAATTTGCACTCTAAGGTCTAATACCCTTACTCAAATTCAAAGTGAAGTTGTATGAGGACATGCAACCTTTTCAGTTGGGGGGGATGTTAGGACCCTACATTGTACCTTTTTGCTTACATATTTTGCGATCATTCCACTCTTTTTCAATCCATATTTAAAGTCCTTGTTATTAATTTAACCATTTTCCAAAAGGTATATATCATTTCTTCTCATTACTATATGTTTTAATTGTTGACATATAATTTTACATTACCTTCATGATTAATCGTTGATCGGATAGTTGTTGAAACAGTTTTATAATTGCTGTCTATGTTGCTGAAAGAGTTAGAACAATGCACAAATCTTGTTGCTGAAACAACCTGTGATTTGCATTTTAGATTCTACAACAACAAGAGGAGATCATCGAAGGAGCTGTTACACTAGCCGTAACAACTACATTCCAATGTTGGCATTGTCACAACCATTGTAACAACGTTTTGTTAATGGAAGAACCAATTATCCTATTTTAGCATATCGGGTTAAATATAGGATTTATAATGTAATCAATTGTATAATATATGTCTCCTCTTTAAAAAGAGGAGACATCAACATTAGAGGGATGGAAAGGCTACAAGAAGGTCTAGCTGAAAGTAAAGGAACTTGAATCTTTTGTAATATGATACATTGACGGATGAATAAAATATTGTTGTGAGCACTCCTTTCTAGTTGCTTTTTCTGGGGAATCTTGTGAGAAGAAAAGGGCCCACCTTCATCACAAGATTCACCCATTAATACCTATAGTGTGTTAAGTGTTATTTTTCATTTATACCTTGTTAAATTATGTTTGCTAAAATTGCTCATGCGTTATTGGAACTCTGTACTTATTGTTGAAACTTTGTTTTCCAATTGATTATTGCATTGTTTCCATAAATTCATTCATAACTAATCTATGAGTATTTTAATTGGTAATCAGGTTTATAGAGTGAGTTTGTGAAGCATAGTAATCAGAAACAGGTGCTAAAAGTTCATGCTTGGGGAATAGGGTCCTGTTCTCTGTTATAGCACAACTAGTCTTTTCCTTTGTAGATTGATTTCTTTTCCTAGATTGTTCTTTTTAATGTAATCCAGGATTCTTTTGATAATTGTATGTGATAGAGAGATTGTTCCTACTATAACTCAGAGTAGAGCTTCAGTTTGTTTAGAGCAAGGTGTGACTAGTATAATTATTACTACAACTTTTCATTTCTTTTGGGATTGAGCATATACAATGTGTGGTTGCCTTTGAAATAAACAAACATCCCTGGGTTGAAAATTCATGTAGCACTTGGTTGTTTGAATTAATAATCAATTAAAGTGACCAACATTACTTATTGGATCTTGACCAAAGACTATTCCACCTGAATTCTAATGCGAACTGGTGACTTTAGTTTCCATTCCTAGGGACCATATAGGTGACTGTGGGGGGAATACTTGTGGTACCTGAGGCAGAAATTGTATCACTCCCATTAGTACTTTTGGAGGGTGTTGTTTCGAAGCTCGGGTACTTGCACTAACAAGGAATTTTGATTGGGGGTCAGCGTAACTAGTTCTGTTACCTTCACTGGTAGGATTTGGCCATAATTATCCCAATTATCTACGGAATGTCCTTTATTTCACTTTGTTGTATTTTTGTGTCTGGTCCTAATCATCGGGAGTAGAAATACCTAAAAGTAGCTTGATTGATTATATATTTAGGGACCTTTTAGTGAGTTCTATATTCTCCTAGATTTCCATAGATTTATAAAAAATTTAGTATTTACAAGTTCTATTAATAGTTAAAAGTGGTTGATCGTCTAGTTCATAAATCCAAGAGGCTTCTTGGGCTCTCAGCTATGACTGTCGATCCTTCTTCTCAAAGGTGTAGGAGAAATTCTACTAGTGATTTTCAATCAGTAGTAACAAACTCATCATATATTGGTCCTCTACTTCACACTATAGTTTCACAGTGTGGACCTAGTGTAAGTCATGATTTGGATAGGGAAACTCTAGAGCTTTCTATGGTTATCTTCTAGTCGAAAGATGAAGTTGAGGTTGAAGAGATTATTGAGTCCCCTATGACTCCTTTATGTCTACCTCCTAACTATCCAAATGTTCTATTATATGTTGGGACCCTGACTCATAGGCTGGGAAGCCCTAGTTTTTATCTTCATTTTCCTTCGATGGCCATTTCTAGGAGCACAAATCCGGTTATGAGTGCTACTAGTGAGCATACTCCTCTTTTAGTTCAAGGAGGAGGTACTACTACTATAGATACTATCACTCATAGTACTGTAATATTTGGCTCTACCTCCATTCCATCTTCGAGTGGGGGAATCCAATATTTTTCTTCCCACACTAGTTCCTTCCCCTTTGGGATGCCTTCTAGTGCAATTCCCTTGGTTCTTCTAACCATCCCATCTGATTTTTCCACAACTATGACTTTAATGTCTAGTGGTTCAACCTCTTTTAAGGGTTTTCCTTTTGGAAGTGGTCATATACCTCATTCTAACCATTCTTTAAGATCACTACATTTTTTTTTGAAGGTCAAAGTTATAATCCTTTTCAATGATGGACTAACCCTACTTTCATTAGTTTAGGAATCACGAATCAACTTTCTTTTGGTCAATAGGGTAACATGCCTTACTCCTCTATAAGTTCCTTTTAGGGTTATTCTCCCTTCACTAATGCATGGAACCCTTACCAAGGGCTCTCCTCTCCTTTAAATACTTCACTTGGGGTAAATATTCCTCGGTATGGTAACCTTTTAGCAAGAAGTAGTCAAACTCAAAATTTTTCTAGACCACAAAGTTTTTCTTATGGTTTATTTTCTTCTATGAACAATCCTCGACAACCTGGTGCCTTAAAAAATCCAAGATATTTTTTTTCAAAACGTTGGGAATCCTACATATGGTGGGTGGAATTCTCAAGATCCTCCATGCTTACCATTCCTAGAAACCTTAAATTTTCCAAATCTCTCAAAATTGACAAATGATCCAATCCGATATAATCTAGCATGGGCTCTGTTTGCCACCAAACTTCCATTATATATTCCAATATTCAAAGGAAATTTTGGGTAGGATATCGCTGACCATATAACAACATTCCATTTAAGGTGTTCATCTAACTCCCTAATTGATGATACAATTAGGTTAAGATTGTTCCAATGCACCTTAATGGGAAATGCTGCTAAATGGTATATAGAGTTTAGTGGGGGTACCTTTGCTTCATTTGGTGAATTGGCTACAATTTTTTTGAACCATTTTCAGTTTCCCGTTCAATATGATGTTGGAGCTAAGCTATTGGCTAGTTTCCAACAAGATAAGGCAACTCGCATTTCTAACCATATTCAGGAATAGAAAAGAAGTCAGAGGCTCATCAAAGCCTATATTCCTAATGAATTCCTTCTCGAATGGTTTTTAAAATCTCTACAACTAGAAATTTCTAAGGATGTATCACTCTCCGGGGTATTCACCAAACGACAAGCTATCTTTAGAGCCTATGTTTAGGGATAAATTCCCCTAGGATCTTGGGTCGATACCCTAGCAGATCAGAGGTTATCTACAAAGAAAAACAAGCATTCCACACAGCCATGATGCTAATATAAACAAACTACGCAAAGAGATGTGCACATGGGGGTCCTTCATTTGGGAAGATCCAACCAGGGTCCAAACCCTCTTGGAGTTCCTTTCAGTCCTTCAACCTACAAAACAATGAATTCTAGAAAGCACAACAGTACATTAACCAAGCATCATAAATAAATCATCCTCATAGCATACTGAAAGGTAGTTAGTGATATAGTTAAAACAACCATTCATATGTGAATCATAACATTGATATCATAAACATGAAGAAGATTTATATCAAGAACAAGGCAATTGTTTCTTTTATTATAGATAACTAAAGTAAAGAAAGAATGACTTCACTTGAATCTTCCTTTCGCAAGCTCCAAGAAGAACCATCCTCCGGATTCATCCAGTCTCAAGCCTTTAACACGCTCCTTCCATGAGTTACTCCAAGATATCTCAAGTAGTGGAAAGATATCATAATTCAAGGAAATAAGGGTTTCCTATAATGGGGGAAGTGCTGGAAGCACAAGGATCTTTAGACCTAGTAAGGGATAATCTCAGCAGAGTGATTTTTCTCTCTATCTTCCCCTCCTTAGGCCTTCCCATTGAAGCCTTTTTATACTTCTCCCAAAGTAGTTTTTTAGTTGGGAATTCGTTGGGAACAGTTGGGCCATGGGCACTAATAGGTAATCAACAAGTAAAACCCATGATCTCCACCTGAAATTAAGGAGATTTAATATAAAGTGTTTTAAGACATATACATGGGTTGGGTATACACAGACCCACATACACATGCATTTAGCTCAGAGAAATGTCACGTATAGGGAATAAAAATATGTTTTTTAAGTATTTGGACCAGGTCTGGAAGGAGGGGGTGCCCTAGGCCATAAGTGCAGCATCACAAACATGAAGAGTGAAATTTGGAGCTATAAAAGATGCCCCCAAATATATGAGGTCAAAAGGGGTGCAAGATGGCCGAAATGTATTAGGTAAGTACATGGAAAGGGGACCTGTCAAAAACTGAGAAGGACTTCACTAGAGTTCAGTCTGCCAAACCACAAAAGGAGATCAGAAAGAAACACTGTCTGAGGTGGGCATACCCATGCTCAGAGAAAGTAAAGCATGTCCACATATCATGTACGAGCGGATGCACTAAGTATACAAGTATAAAATACTGGAAAATACATAATGCATCATTTGATCATGATCGAACGAGTACATGTTTGAATATCATATAAGAATGTCAATGATGTTGAAGGATGAAGTGGATCACTAATATCAAAGACTGATCCCACAAGTACCAAATGGACATGATGGAGTAACATGGTACTACACTATAAACTCAGGTGCCAGCATATAGAATGTCACCATGAATGACTGCAACATATAAGGTGGAGTGGTATCAACTAGTCGCAATAGGAGCAACTATCAAGTGAACCAATGAATGCTGATGCAACTTGAGGTCTTCACCAACTGCCATGGTACATTTTTACACCATGGGAATAAATGATCTGAAGTCTACCATGTGAGAAATCGTTTGATTATCGGGCATTGATGTATACTGTTAACAAATGCAAGACTACTCATCGATAATGATAATGAGTGTCAAGGTACCCAGTAAAATCTAAAAAGTGTGAATTGATGAGTTGGAGTTGAACACCTATAAGAATCTATCAATTAGGAGACAATGATGGTTTCCCACTATTGATAGCGAAGGATCTGCCACTAATGACTGCAAACCCCAAGGTACTACCAAATGGAGTCTAGATCTTTGCCCCAGAGAAATGAGTCATAGTTGATAGGGAATGATCCACTAGAAGGAAGGCATTAAGGCATCCTTCATCAATCTACCAGGAGTGTAACCTGTAGGCCAATAATGTGGAGTGAATCGGACAAAAAAAGATGTAGTAACCCAACTAAAGCATGTTTCCGGCATACACAGGATGTGGCTAGCGCATGATAGAAACCCTCTAAACCAAGCAATAATGAAAGCTGTCATAGAGGAGAGGTATCCACCAATAGGTTCAAATGGAAACCAAGTTACTACATGAATCCCAATGTGTGATAGTGTAAGTTGATGTTGAACACAAGGGAAAACACTCAGTCAAAGACCCATAATACTCATCGATGCTGAGCACAAGGTGACCTATCAATAATGAAAATAGGGCCAAGGTGCGTCTCTAGGCCTGTCCTCAAAGCAAGATGTCATCGTCGATAAGGACAAGACCCGCCAGCAATAATTCAATGGAGACCTTCTCAAACCGTCACGAGTAAAGTACGAATATAGCTAATGTGATGATAGAAAAGACACTGACAACCAGGAATAGCCAACGAAAAAATGAGTCAAGAGATACCATAGAGAGGACAAATCAGGCTAACTTCCCTCGAACAAAAGCACGACTCAATGTGACTATGTGGCAACATATGATGACTTTGTATAAGTTCGTCATGTAGGAGGCATGAACGAACCCTCCATATGATTGGAAGAGATAACCAATCAAGGCAGAACTGATTCAATAACAAGGTTAAGGCATACATAAGTTAAACTAAATCCCACCCAAATGGAGGAGACCTTGTTTTGAGTGCTTTGTTCAAGGGTGACACGACCGAATCTAGCTACCAACAATAAGTGGAAATATTGTCCCATTCCCGCTCTTTTTTGGAATATATGATTTTTTGTTGTGTCTTTTTCTTTAAGCTAGAAAAGGAATAAAAGAATGTTGTAGTATAGTGGAAAGAATGAGTGTTGGTGAAACATATGATATAGTTCCTGGAATTGGAGCAATCCTATTGTCAATGAAGGGAGGCAAAAGCTGGTCAAAGACACACAAAGGTGTGTTCCTTCCATGGGTCAAGGTGTGCAAGTTACAGAAGTCAAGGGCATGCAAGTTTGATTTTGCAGTCAACATGGTTGAAAAGTTGGCTTAAACACGAGTCTAAGTGAAACTGGCTCAAGGCCAAAAGGTTCAAATAGTAAAAATGCAATGCAACAGTACAACTCAACACAAAGGAGCCTCTAGGGTATAAGGCTAGAATGAAGTGAAGAAACAAAGAGGAATGAGTCTTCATCGCATAAGTCATGACAGGACTATAGAGGACTCCCGAGCCTACTCAGATCGAAGCAGCATGGGCAACAAATGTCAGTGAGGTGCTAACTATGATGCCCATGAAAAGGATGGCTCTACCATCATGTCATGATTTAAAAAATCAGTGAATGAAGATGGTTTATTAACCATAACATGATGGGATCGACCCTATGACAAGTGTATTGAGAAATGGATGTTAGAATGCATAATGCAATGGAAAAATGGTTTCCCTAACCTATAGGTCAGTGAGAAAATGATACCTGCCATGACAGGTCAATAGTCATGGAACTGTCTCAAAACTGCCAAAAAAGTGTCCAAAATGTCCTGAAAATCAAACCATTCTCGAGATTCCAAGCTCCCAAGTTAAAAATTACATGAGACAAGACAAAATCAAGTTTTGAAAAAAGTTTGACTGACAATTTTTCTCAATAATATACCGTACTAGAGTACAGGTGCCCAGGCGCGTTAAAGGAAAGAAACATAGCTGGCAGGCAGGCAATAAATTAGCTTCTAATTGATCACAAAAAACATCCGCATTTGACATTTTCATTTACATAAATCTCCCTTTTATAGGCTCTCAGGCATTGATCATAGGTACTAAAATGCACTTTTTATTACTTAAGATTGGCTTTTCAGGTACTTTATATATAAATACGTAGAATCACAGCACAACAACCACCTGCCAAGGACACTATAGATAGAAAACTCTACCATATATATATGTATATGTTAGGATTAGTTACTATTAGTTAGGGCCCTATATATAACTGGAGGAGGGAAAGTGTCCATCAATTCTACTTGTAGTATTCGAGCGACGTCTGGCTGTTGGCCATCTTACGAGAGAAGGCTGCGAATGGGGGAAATTTGGCACCCCTTCCATAGTTGGAGAAGAAATAGGTCACGTAATAATAATAATAGTAATAACGAGGAGCCGCCCAATTCCCTTTGTGAAATGGCTCCATAGTAGACCCTATTATGATGGTTGCATTTTCAAAGCCTATAAAATAGTTTTTGGGCTCACCATTTTCACCATTTGATTTGAGAGTAAAGGGGTGGAGCAAAAGGAGCAAACTTTTCCATACACCAAATTCAACCATTCAATTCCTCCCAAAATCACCAGGTAACCCTTAAACTTATCTTGCATTCAATTGTGACTAGTTTTAGAATTTTTTATTCAAGTTTCACTGTTGAATTATTGCCAAAAAACATTTCGTGGCATATGCATAGGTTAGCTACGAGCAACCCACATATACGCAGGCCCTAGATGTGACTGTGTATGAAACAGACCCATGTATACGCTGCGAAAACTTCAAAACAAAATCTAACTTTAAAAATTTGTTTTTCCTTCAGGATGCTAGTCACTTGGAGAGAAACAAAGCATGCCTTAGTGGATGATGAGGTTATGAATGATCCTAATGCCCTTGATGCCTTAGGAGGATATGGTTTGCTAAAGTTCTTTAAAATGCCAAATATGAAAGCAAACACTCACCTGCTCGAAATGCTCATTCACTACTAGAGCATCGAGGATGACCCATTTATGATTGACCAGATGCCACTCAAGATAGAGGTTGAAGAAATTTATTTCATCACAGGCCTTTCATAGAGGGTAGAGGTGGTACATTCCATAGGCAGATCACGAGGCAGTCTCTCGATCAAGGACTACGTACATATATATTGCCCGAGACATCCAGAAAAGGTTGGAAGTCAAATTCCAATCAAGCATGTGGAGAGTTTAACACTGAGAATAATCCTATTCACTATAGCCAGAGTGAACGGATCAGCTTCCTTGCTCCAGGCTTTATGGCTAGCCATGAGCTTGGCGGTATACTGTCTCACCACCGTGTTTGATTGGTGTACTCCTCTTCTTGCCAACCTGAAGAGCCAACTTACTTCTATCAAGAAAGGGAAAACCAAAAACTTCAGATATGGAACCATTTTGTGCTCTTTCTTCTTTGAGAGGGTCCCAGCACTCCGTGCAAGAGCATCAGTTTCGATCAGCACCCCAGTAGATCCATGGATGGGCAGGTGGGTTGAATTGATGAAATGCCTAGGAGGTGGGGACGTTCCACAGACTGCATTTGACAATGACTTCTTCTCCTGGTGGGAGTAGAAAATAATTGCCATAGACAACTACCCTTATGCTAGGCTAGACTTCTGAGGAGATCCAAATCTAGTTTTACCACCAACCATAGCATGGGGTGATATAGGTAAATGTTTTTTGATTTTTTGATTTTTATGATTTTTTATAATTTTTCCAGTATAAAAATAAACTTTGAAAAATATTTTTGATAGGATTCAAATGTTTAATATGATGATCATGTTCCAGATATTGGGCTAGTGCAATCAAATGGATTCCCACAGCATTGACATCACGGCTGAGGTGCCGAAGAGGTGGCTACAGAGATAGAGGGACTTCTACACACAGTTCGGTGACACTTGGTGAGACTAAGTCACTGAGTACCAATGGAGGCCATAGAGGATCTCCTTATAGATATGCAACATCATGTGGTTAGCATGCCACGAGACTGGGTTCACACTCTTAGGTGTGTGGCCAAAGCAATAGTTGCCCACCTAGCCGCTCATCCTAAGTTGGGGCATTAGATGTACTGGACATGATTATGGGCATTTGAGTCCCAATTTTTGTATATTATTTTGGACACACTTATGTACACTCGAGATATTTTATGAAAAATATATGCAATTCAACTTTTTGATGCTCGATTTTATTGTGATGAATGAATGATGTGCCAGTCTAATGCTTGATTAGCGATAGAATTGGCTAAGTAATCATGAGATCTTGGAATGTGTAAATAATTAATGTAAGTAAATGATATTTGCAACAATCTCTCTTAAATACTGGCGATATAAACATGGATCCCTTACCTGCTAAATGTTATTCAATTGTGACACTATCAATTGTGAATCAAGAGAAACTACCAATGAATTGATTTCATAAAAAATTGCTTCAGATAGTAAATTAATGACAGTAGTATACTGAGCCATATTATTTGAGGTGGGACCAATGCATACTCCCCTTGATACCATCAACTAACTAGTTGGATATTAGAGTACCCAAGTTTCGGAAGTGAGGTTCTGAGTGTGCCGACTAGCACCATCGGCGAATCCAAAATAGACCAAGTCATCCATCAAAACCTGTCACAGCAGACCAAAAGTATCGATATCAAAAAACTCCCGATAAGATATGTACAAACATACAAAATGTACAAAGAATTCATATCCTAGTTGCTACTTAAGAAAAGTAATTCTTGAGGTAGAGCCCATTTCAGGGCTCTGCCAACTTGTTTCCTTCAAAATAGATTAACTCATATGCCCCTTTTTCTAAAATTCGTTTAATTATGAAGGTACCATACCACATAGGTTTGAACTTGCTTGCCCCCAGTGCATCCTTATCTTCATCATAGACCAAGACAAGGTCACCTTCAGAAAAGACTCAAGGATGGACATCTTTATCATACCAAGTTTTAACCCTTTTCTCATGAGCCTCATTGACTATGGCGACATCTCGATGTTGCTCATTGAGATGTTCCAAATGAAGGAGGTGCTCTTTGAGACTAGAAGTCTCTCGAAGGAGCTCAATAGCTAACTTAAGAGATGGAAGTTCACATTCAATAGGAAAGATAGATTCCATCCCATAAACTAACTGAAAAGGTGTAAAGCCTATAGTAGTCTTTACGGAGGTTCGGTATGCCCAAATAACCGGATACAAGATAAGATGCCAATTGGACCGATTTTTGTCAATTGTCCTTTATAGGATCATCTTCAGGGTTTTGTTCACTGCCTCGACCTATCCATTGGCCTGAGGATAATAAGGAGATGAATGTTCTTGCCGAAAACCCAATTTAACAGCCAATTCAGACATTAGTTGGTTCTGGAAATGGCTGCCATGGTCAATGACAATCTCTCTCGGGATACTGAATCTTGAGATAATATGATTAAAAAGGAACAATGCCACTATTTCACTATCATTTCTGTAAGTGGGCATGGCCTCAACCCACTTCGTGAAGTAGTCTACGGCCATGATAATGTACTTTTGATTCACTGCTGAAGGCAGATTACAAGTTGTAGAATCAATACCCCACTTAGTAAAAGGACCAACAATGACAACAGGACAAAGAGAAGTTGGATGTGCATGCATCTTTCAAGTGTAAACTTGACAGGGGTAACAACATTTCACTGCTTCAACACAATCTTTGAAGAGCAAAGGCCAAAAATAGTCGGCACGTGAGATACGCTGGGCTGTAGCAAGCCCTAAAATATGACCACCACAAGCTCCACTATGGCAGTCATTGAGCACTAACTCTGCTTCCTCTAGGGTTAAACAGCACCGAAGGATTGAATCAACCCCTCGACGATATAATGTATCCCCAATGATAACATAATTTTTAGCCAGGTGATGTAATTTTTGGCATTGGTCCTTAGCGAAAGTAGAGGGAAAATTCGAAGTCTAGAGATAGACAATGATATCTCTATACAAAGGGTCGAGTAAAGAGATGACAAATACATGTTTGTCAGGAAAACTTTCCTCATAAATAGTATCCTCTCCACAAGGTAGCTCGAAAATTAACTCAGCAAGAACCATGGATTTCTTAGACTTGGCGGACAAGAACTCAAGATCAAATTCTTGTAAAATGACTATCCATCGATTATATTTTCCCCCAATCACTTTCCTGCTGAGGACAAATTGAAATGTATTGACCGCTGCTAAGACAAATGTTTTTCATAGCAAGATATAATGGTGAAGCCTCTAGATAGGATGGACACCTGCCAACGCCAACTTCTCAACAGGAGAATAGCGAAGTTTAGGACCTATCAAGCCTTGGCTCAAACAATAAATCACATTCTCAGTGAGAGCATCATCTTCCTAAACGAGAACCATACCTATGGTTGATTCTACTGTAGTGAGATATAAAAGGAAATCCCTACCATAATCTGGTGGACTCAAAAGCGGGGCAGAGACTAATGCCTTTTTCAAGTTATTGAACGACCGTTGCACAAAGTCATCCCATACATATGGAACTCCTTTCCATAGAAAACACATAAACCCTTCAGTGATCTTGGCATAATTCACTATAAACCATCTTAAGAAATTAGCCTTCCCTTGAAGACTTTGAAGTTTTCGAATTGAGGACGGTGGAGGCAATTGAACTATTGCCTCTACCTTGATGAGATCAATGTTAATCCCTTCACTTGACACAATGAACCCTAATAACTGACCAAATGTAACCACGAAAACACACTTATTGGGATTCAACCAGATATTGTAAAAATGACATCGCTCAAAAACCAATCAAAGGTGACTAGGGTGATCAGTTCTCTTTCAAAAACAAGCAGCTAGATCATCTAAGTATGCTTCTATGATATGTTTAATGTCATGGAAATCATATGGCATGGCCCGCTGGAATGTAGCTCCAGCATTTTTGAGACCGAAAGGCATCTTTCTGTATGAAAAGGTACCCGAGGGACATATAAAATTTGTATTATGCTGATCTTCTGGACTGATAGAGATCTGATTATAATCAGAACAAAGGTGCATGAAGGAGAAAATCTCATTACCCCCACACTCATCAATAATCTGATCAATGAATGGCATGGGGTAATTATCTTTGGGACAAGCTTTGTTTAGGTCCCTAAAGTCAATGCATACTCAGATTGTTCCTTTCTTTTTATCCATAGGGACTGGATTAGAAACCCAATCGGTAAGAGGAATAGGTTATATGAAACCTGCCTTGAACATATTCTCTACTTTAGCTTTAATGGCTACTGCTTTCTTAGGATTAACCGGTCGAAGCCTCTAATGAACTAGTTTGGTTTTTTCATACGTCTTGATCTCATGTTGAACTATGGATGGATCAATGCCAGGCATTTCTTCATAAGACCAAGTGAATACATCTCGAAATTCGTTAAAAAGGTTGGTGTAAATTTGAATTCATTCATGGGAACATTCGGCTTCGATGAAGATATTCTCAATCATGTTAGGGTTCCTAGAGATGTTTATAGATATTGTTTTTGAAATTACCGACATATTACCTTTGACATGAAAGTGTGCTGGAGCCAAAGGGTTTGATACCATACAAACATCCCTAGTAAATAGCACGGAGAACCTAGATTCTACTTCCTGCAATGGAGGAAGAAAATATGAGCGATGGTGTAAGTCTTCCCAAGGTTGATCTACACCCATCATCACTTCTAGGATTGCTTCTTCAAATGGTAAAACCATATCTAAGCAGTCCATAGTAGAGGTAGAATCAAGGGTCTAGGCTGGGGCCACATCACCATCTAAGTCCTCCTCAGAGAAAGGAGTAGAATGGTTATTTGCAAAGTTAACGATAGACTGATATCTAAGCTCTGCTACAGAGATAGGGAATGCCATTCCACCAACTTGTCCTTCAACTAATGTGGTTTTAGGTGAAGGCGGGGTCTAAGGGTCTGAAAAATAATGAGTTCAGAAGAACTCTTCTCATGAAGACAGCTTGGATGATGAAATGACATTGATTCTGGCGATAGGAGAGAGAAAACCAAAGGTACCCATCAATGAAGAATACATCCCAACTCCTAGATTCTCAGTAGGAGGATGAGGGTTATCCATTAAAGGAATAGTAGAATCCAAAGTTGCCCTAGGATCAACTAGAGAATAATCCAATTGATCAACCTTAACAATTTTCTCCTCATGAGAAAAGAAAATGCAATGAAATAGAGTCGAAACAATGGCATCCATTTTGTATACCCAATTCCTTCGCAAGATAATATTGTAATCTAGGTTAGAGTCAATGACTTCTACTTCGATATTCACAACCTTCCCCCCAACAGATATGGGAAAGGTCAAGATAATCCCATCCGACCTATGAGAAGGTTCATGAAATGTAGTCAGGAGGGTAGGTGAAGGAACAACCGAAGGCGATCCAATGGCCTTCCAACATGACATTGACATGATGCATGTGGAAGCTCCTTCATCAATAATAGTACGAAAAATGTTAATTTTCTAGTATGTAGACATTATTTGAAAAGCCATATGATGAGGGAGTTGCTTTTTGACATTAAGCATGTTGAAAGCGAGCACTAAAGAGTTATTTGGATCAACTACCCCTGTTGCTGAAAGAAAAGCACTTCGTTGAGTTGGACACAAATGGAGAACCTTTAAAGCGGACATGGAGCATGGAATCTGAGCTAGATCCTCGATAATGGAGTAATTTTGGGTGACCCTAGAATTAGGACTAATAGTCGCTTGTTTAGCGGAACCTTTCGATATCTGTGGTATAGTCTCGACAGGGGGTTGCTTAATATGAAGGTCGATATTTATAGGAGTAGTTTTGTCCTTGGAAGTTTCAGCTTCACCATCATCACGTGACCGAGTGGCCACATGGACATTAGAACCCATCATGAAAACATTTGATGATTTCTCCCCTTATTGGTTGCCCCCTGTAGACGTACCAGGATTTGAACTAGTACCAGCAAACAGTTGTTGCCCTTGGGGAAAGGGTTGGTTAAGACAGATTGAGATTTAGAAGTCCCTTGCTACCCTAACAAGCACCAAGCATCTTGAATCTTTAGGCAGAGATGAGTTAAATGGTCTCCACTGCATAGCTTGCATGGAAACTTGACTTTCTTTCTAGTCCCATTTCCACCACCACCGGTGTTATTGCCGGGTTTATTTGCGTCAGTCTTCCCGTCTTGACTCTTTTTCTTACTTCGTGCTTATTTTTCCCATTGGAATTTTGATTTCCTTTGCGGTTGGAAAATTGGATAGCATTAATCAAAGAGGGATGAGAAGACGAAGGGTTAGACGATGGGACCTGGTTGTTTGTAGAAGTTTGTAAAGACAACTGTTGTAATTGGCTCAACAGGTTCACCGCATTTGTTTCTATAGATCCAACGATACCATCCGCATGTGGACCTAGATTTGACTTGGCTATATCAACCTTAGTTCCAGGAGCATCTGGTTAGACTTTTTGTAGAATCCTAGACTAGGAGTAAATCAATTCTAACTATTGGGCCCTAAAAATAGCTTGGTCCTCAGCGTAGACTTCAGACAGGGAGACATCCTTAGAGATTTCAAGTTGTAAATATTTCAAAAACCATTCAAGACAGTATTCAGGGGGAATTTCAGCTTTAATTAGCCTCTTTCTCCATCTCCATTCCTGAATATGATCAGAAATATGAGTTTCCATGTCTTGACGAAAATTGGCTAGAAGTTCAGTTCCGGCATCATAACGGATGGGCAACTGGAAATGATTTAGGAAAATTTTAGCCAAATCAGCGAAAGATCTAGAGCTACCCCCTGGCAACTCTATATACCACTTGGCCACATTGCCAGTCAAGGTGCATTGAAAAAGTCTCAACCTAATCAAGTCATCGATCAAGGAGTTTGATGAACACCATAGATGGAATGTGGTTATATGGTTGCTTAGGTCTTCACCACCCTTCCCGTTGAACTTAGGAATGTTTGAAGGGATTTTGGTTGGGACCGGAGGCTTGGCCGGATTATATTTGATTGGATCATTTGTTAATTTCATGAGATCTGACAAGTTCAATGTTGCCAGAAAAGGAATCCTAGGATGATCTTCGAGATTCCACCCAGACTAGGCAAAGCTCCCAAATTTCTGAAAATATTGGCCTGGATTTTGGAAGGCACTAGGCTGCCTGAAGTAACCAACAAAACTAGCTGAACCAAAAGGTAGACCTTGTGATCCAAGAAAACTCATAGTTTGACCAACTCCGACCGAAAAACCTCCATAATTGGCAAAGTTCCCTCCTAAAGTATTATAAGGAGTGGATAACCCCTGATAAGGATTCCAAGTATAAGCTAAGGGAGGAATACTTCGAAACAAGCTAACTGTGGAGTACGACCTATTCCCTTGTTAGCCAAAAAACGGACTGCCAGTTCCCATGCCACTAATCGCAAGGTTAATCCAACCTTGAAAGCGGTTGTTGCCTTGTCCTACAAAAGGAAAAGGCATAGATCTTATCATTGGGTTGGAATGTGGTATATGACCACTTCCAAAAGGAAAACCCTGAAATGAAGCCAACCCACTCATCATGGATGTGGAGGCACTGAATGGAGCTGATGGAATACCCTGTGAATGGGTGCCAAACAAGAAGAACCTAGAACTAAAAGCATTGGCTTGAGAATTTCCACTCGTAGAAGGAATGGAGGTAGACCCAACTAAATGTGTGCTAACAAAAGACCCAAATAGAGATGCAGAGGGGATGGAAATAGCTCCTCCCCCTTGTACTGATGTTGGAGTTTGCATAGTTGTAGCACTTGTGGTAGAAGCCATGCTCCCAGTAGTGGCCATCAATGGTAAGTGCCTAATATGGCCTAGACTTTATGGTCTATGCATTGGAGTCCTAACGTATTGTAATACGTCTCGATAGTTAGATGGTAGAGGAGAATTTGACGCTGCTAACAACTCAGGGAGTTCTTCTACCTCTATGCTATCTTTTGTTTGAAAGACAACTCGAGACAGAACTCGAGTGTTCCTCTCTAGTTCTGCAGAAGTACCAGGCCTATGCTGAACACTAATGCCCCCGGGAGTAGGATCAATCCCCGATACGTCAGCTACCATTGAATGAAACCCACCAACTGTATTACCTCTACACCTTCTAGGAGAAGGTTCTAAACTTGGTGGTGAAAGAACACGAATTCTTCGAGATTGTCTAGGTGATTGATCAACCACTTTGAATTTTTTATTAAGATATAATTAAAGACTCAAGAAAAAATGAAAGCTAGGCCAACTAAGAGCACACATAACACACTAAAAAGTCCCCAAAAGATGTCAGCCAGTCAAACAACTTTCAAGTATTTCCACTCTGGGTGATGAGGACTAGACACTAAAATACAAGAAAGTGAAGTAAGGGGCCTTCCGAAGATAATATTGGATAATGATAGCCCAGTCCTATCGGAGAAGGTAACAAAGGAAGTTACATTGACGTCCTAACAATAGCCTTTGTCAGTGCAAGCCCACAAGCTTCGCAAGGGTGCCCTCCAGTAGTACCATTGAGAGTGATACAACATCGACCTCTGGTGCCACGAGATTCCACTTTGCAGCCACCTTTGTAGATACCTAGTAGAAGTAACTAAGGTTACCAACTTGTGTCAAAAGCTAGGTGGAACAATCTTGATATAAGATCCAACAAGTAGGAGAGGGGGTATCTCTCTTCCTTATATTAAAAAACCCTCGTGCTTAACTCCCAGATCTAGAGATTTCATGGTCTTCCTAACACTATTAGATTTTCACTCACTATTCAGATTCCTATGTTTCATAGTTTAAATGGCCTTGAAGAGTTTTCTCTCCACTCGCCTAATCCAAGGCCCTAAAATATCCTAAAACTTGTTAGTGTGTCTAACTTGACAATTACAAAAACTTATAATGTATTTTAGTTAGCGCTTGTTTTTAAATGGGTTGTTCTTTAGGTCAAGGGATAAGGGGAAGTGAAACTTGTGGTGTTTCGATGCAAAAGAAATTAATAAAAACCAAACTCTATGCAAATGCACTTGTTTTGTTCTTCGATGAAACAAATTTCTACTAGGTTCTAAGGAACTTCTAAGAAAGAAATAAATTCTTATTTTCTTTTATTTTACTCAAGCTTCACACTCACAAAAATTAACAAAACTATGGATGCCCTAGATGATGCACAATTCTATCCTATTGTAATGAGTACATGCTGATGCAAGATTTAAGACTATTCTAAATCAAAGAATGAAAGTAACTTATTAATCAATTGTAGTTTGCCACTTAAGATGTTTAGATAGAATATAAGTTGCTAATGCTCATTTTCATCCAAACATTAAAAGCAAGTTTCAAGACAAACAAAAATGCACTTTCACTTGCGAAAAGGAAACTAAATCCAAACAAGGCCAAAGAAAGCAAAAACCAAGTTTTTCAAGAATTTTTCTTTAAAATCAAAAACAAAAATGACTTTTCAAAAGTGCTCCTACTAAGACTAAAACTTTATGATTGAATAATAGGTAACAAAACACTTTGCAAGTTTACAACACAAAACGGGTGGAAACTCAACAAAAAGTGTGTTTCAAAATGCTCTTAACAATTAGAAAGCAGCCCAAAAATCTTGGTGATAGTGATCAAAATATCAAGAAAGGAAAATCTCAAAACCGTCACACAACAGCTTCCAAAAAATAGAAAAAAGTAAATGATCATAAAGATGTAGTTTTGACATGCAAACAAAAAGATCACCAAAACAAGATTTGCCACAAAGATTGACACTAATCTTTCTATCCTCGTAGACCAGAACAACCAAGATTGCCACAAAGAAATCTTGTGTGTTTAAACAAAAAATGATGACGCTTGCAACAAAACAAAACAAGACCAATACTCTCTACAATAGGAGAGAATTTGAAATCACAAACTTGTTGTAGAAATGAAGACTGACACAGAAAAGAAACTATTTAGGAAGGACTCAAACTAGCAGACAGATCTTCAGAGACAAAAATATTTGAGAAATCTTGATAATTTTAGGATATACACGACTGTGTTGTTGCACAGCTGCATGTATATGCTACTCAGCCTAAGGAAACCTACGTATATGCGGGTTCACTTAAGGAAACTTGCATATATACACTTCTGTAAACTTGAAAAATAGCGTATATGAAAGATCCCAAGAAAAAGAAAAAAAGAGTCTAAAGAAACTAATCAAACTTACAGTTCAAGCTCCTACAGGAACAGACTCCATAGTTACAACAAGCAAATAAACAGCTGAGCCCTAATTGGCTTCAACAAACCCAAACTAGGAACAACAGTATTGTTGTCCCCAGTGGAGTCGCCAATTCTGTTTAGAGATAAATTCGCCTAGGCTCTTGGGTTGATACCATAGGAGATCAGAGGTTATCTACAAATAAAAACAAGCATTCCACACATCCATGATGCTAATATAAACAAACTACATAAAGAGAGGTGCACCTGGGGGTCCTTCATTTGGGAAGATCCAACCAACGTCCAAACCATCTTGGAGTTCCTTTCAGTCCTTCAACCTACAAAACAATCAATTCCATAAAGCACAGTAGTACATTGACCAAGCATCATAAAGAAATCATCCTCATAGCATATTGAAAGGTAGTTAGTTATACAATTAAAACAACCATTCATATGTGAATCATAACATTGATGTCAAAAACATGAAGAAGATTTATATTAGGAACAAGAAAAGTGTTTCTTTTATTATAGATAACTAAAATATAGAAAGGAATTATTTCACCTGAGTCTTCCTTTTGCAAGCTCCAAGCAGAACCATCCTCCGGATTCATCCAGTCTCAAGCCTTCAACAAACTCCTTCCATGACTTACTCCAAGATATCTCAAGTAGTGGAAAGACATCATAACTCAAGGAAACAAGGGTTTCCTGTAATGGGGGAAGTGCTGGAAGCACAAAGATCTTTAGACCTAGTGAGGGATAATCTTAGCAGAGTGATTTTTCTCTCTATCTTACCCTCCCTAGGCCTTCATCTCCACCTAAAATTAAGGAGATTTAATTTTTTCAAGTGTTTTAAGACATATACACGAGTTGGGTATACACAGACCCACATACACATGCATTTAGCTCAGGGCAATGTTGCATATAGGGAATAAAACATTGTTTTTTAAGTATTTGGACCAGGTCTGGAAGTAGGGGTTTCCCTAGGCCATGAGTGTAGCATCATAAACATCAAGAGTGAAATTTGGAGCTATAACACCTAGCAATTGGAACTTATATATTCTCAGTCTGGGATTCTTGAAAAGATTTTGCATGATTCTCCTCGATCGAAGATTGATTTAGCTAAATCGAAGCCAGGTCCCCATGCCAATGGGATAGTCAGATCGATCAATAACAACATGTCTAACTTGTTGAGTCAATTGTAGCAGTTTTCTTTACAAATTACTTCTTCAATTTAGGCATCTATGTCAGTGCCGATGCCTAATCAACCATCAATTATTAAAGTTGTCCAATATTCTAACCCCAAAGGAAATCACCAATCCAATGGGAAGAAAAAGGGATGTGGTAAGAACAAAGATAAGGATCAGAAGGCTAACACAAATAAACCCAATAACAATATTGGCGAGGGTAAAAAGGATTCCAAAAAGAAAGTTAAGTTTACTTGTAAATTGTGCAATGGAGACCATCTAACTCATATTTGCCCTAAGATTTAGGATGCTTAGTTCTTTTTAGTGTGGAGCAGTTCTTCAAGCTCCTAGAATATTCTAACTAACCCTTTTACCCAAGGGTAACATATGTTTGCTAGTGCAAATGCTAATGCTGGAACCCCCACTAGGGGAAACCAGGAGGGGGCAAATCCATTGAATGTATGAATGATGAGTTCTCATGTTGATGTTTCTAGAAGATCACATGATTATGGTGAATTGAAATCCTCTAAGGCTGAGGTCACTCCCGATGTTCCGAAGTCGATCCATATTGAGAGGCCTGCAGTTGATCCTATACCTCAGATGCCGAAAGGTTCTGGAAAACATTCGACGATTAACCCTAATGACAAGGTTGCCTAGAACTACTCCATTGTTGAAGATATGGCTCAAATTCATTGTGTGATGTCTGTGTTAGAGGTACTGTAGTTTTATCCATAAAAAAGGAGTGTGTTTCTCACTACAATTAGGGAAATAGATCCAAAAAACTCTCTTATTTTTACATTTGACATGTCAAATATTAAGAAGATTCTACCTCATCACATGGCTTTCCATATTAAATCTACATATAAAAATATCAATATCTTTCGAACTATAGTTGATGAGGGTGCTTCAATGTGTGTCATGTGGATTGCATGTTGGAAAGCTATCAGATCTCCTCAAGTTGTTCCTCCACCTACTCTCTTGAATAAATTTGATGGTCATTCTCATAGGTAGCATGGAATTATTCCAGCCTTTCCTATCTATGTTGGGGGCAAGGTAGCTAATATCGAGGAGGAGATAGTCGATGCAAATTTGGATTATAATCTTCTACTAGGACAAAATTTGATTCATGAAATGGGTGCCATTGTATCATCATTATTTCACATCCTATGCTTTCCCCATGAGGGGACACTTGTTACTATTGATTAGATGGAGCACTCTATGAAAGAATCCAATGCATCTTCTGATTCTTTTGTTCCCTTGTTGAAGAATGCCAAGCAACCTATTAAGAATTTAGGAGTTGAAATGTATTCCTCGTTGATAGGTACTTTTGATCTTCCTTCTCCTATTTCTCGAATAAATTCCATTTCATTATCCAAGGCCCATTTTCATAGATATTTCTTCAGAAATCATTATTTTTTGGATCCTTGGGCCTTACCCTCTTCTACAACCAAATTTGAAGATGGGCAAGTGGGTGGAATGGCATATCCCATGTCTGTAGCCGAAATTGCTTATCAATTATAGTTAATACTTCAAATTTTGATCCTACTCATCTTTCATGGGAGGATTTGGATGGAGATGTGGCTCCTGCTTGGACTCTTGACTCTACTTCTTCTATGGACTAGATTGATATTGTTTTACCATCCGAGGAAGCAATCCTAGAAGAAATGATGGGTCTAGATAGATTGTGGGATGATTTGCATCATCGGTCATATTTTCTCCCAGACTTGCATGAAGTAGAATTAAGTTTTTCTAGCCCTTTGTCAACTCATGATGTTCACATAATTTTAAATCCTTTAGCTCTAGCATAGATTTTTTCCAAAGATAACATGCCCATCATTTTAGAAGCAGTTCCAGTGAACATATCCAGGAACCCCAATAAAATTGAGAATGTTTTCGTCGGAGCCAAATTATCCCATGAAGAAATTCAAATTGATACCGATCTTTTTAAAGAGTTCTATGATTTGTTTGATTGGTCTTATGAGGAAATGTTTGGAATTGATTCATCAATGGTCCAACATGAGACCAAGACTTATGTGAATATGAAGCTTGTATGGAAAAATCTTTGGCCAGTAACGCTAGGAAATAAGCAGCTATCAAAGCCGAGGTTGAGAAGCTGCTTAATGTGGGTTTCATATACTCTGTTCCATTGACTGAGTGGGTTTCAAATCCAGTCCTGATTTATAAAAAACAAGGAAAAATCCATGCATTCATAGACTTTATTGATTTAAATAAGGCTTGTCCAAAACATAATTTTCCCACATATTTTATTTATTAGATTATCAATGAATGTGTAGGAAATGAGATTTTCTCCTTCATGGACGGTTTCTCGGGTTATAATCAAATTTCTATATCTCTTGAAGATCAACATAATACAACCTTTTTCTTCCCCCAGGGTACATGTACATACAAAAATATGCCTTCTGGCCTTAAAAATATTGGAGAAAATTTTTAGTGGGCCATCTCCTATGCTTTACATGATATCACGCATATCATTAGAGCATATTTGGATGACCTAGCTACTCATTCTCGAAAGAGAATCAATAATCCTCATCATCTTCAATTGATTTTTGATTGATGTCTTTATTATAAAATATGGTGGAATATGAATAAATGCATCTTCCCCAACACATCCGATCAGTTATTAGGATTCATAGTCTCTTATGAAGGGATTTGCATAGATCCTTTCAAACTTGAGGCAATACTTCAATTGCCTCCCCCATCTACCATTTGAAAACTTCAAAGTCTCCATGGAAATGCTAATTTCTTGGGATACTTATCGTTAATTATACTAATATTACAAAGGGATTTATGAGATTGCTGAAAATAGGAGTTCTATTTCTATGGGATGATTTCACTTAGTGCTCATTTGATGCTTTGAAAAAAGCATTGACCTCTAATGCTTTACTGAGTCCACTCGATTATAGCAAGGATTTCCTTTTATATCTCAATGTGGAAGAATAATTTATCAATATGGTTATGGTTCATGAAGACGATGATCTCTATGAGTACGTGATTTATTATCTAAGATGAGGCTTGGTAGGTCCTAAATTACGATACTCTCCTAAAGCGAAATTAGTTTTGGAACCTATTCATGTTCTCCAACGACTTTGATATTGTATTCTGCTTAGAAATTTTTTTGTATTAGTAGTTGTCAATCAATTTAAGTTTTTTTTCAGTAGGCAAGTGATTGGGGGAAAATATAATAGATGGATTGTTATTTTACAAGAATTTGATCTTGAGTTCTTGTCATCGAAATCTAAGAAATATTTAGCATTTGCGGAATTAATCTCATAGTCTCCTTGTGGAGAAGAAATGGTTTATGAGGAATCATTCCTTGATGAACATATTTTTCTTATTTCTTCACAAGATCCTTGGTATGGAGATATTATAATATATATTTAGACTTCAAAGTTTCTTTTCACTTTTTCAAAGGATGAGAGAAGAAAATTGCGTCACTTAGCCAAAAGTTATGTTATTAATGGTGACACTTTATATCATCGCGGGGTTGCTTCAATCCTTAGATGCTTCTTAACCATAGAATAATTTGTGTCAGTGTGGAATGCTTGCAACAATGGTCAAAATCATGTTTAAGCAATCAAAAAATTCCATCCTTATAAGATTTATACTTGGAAAATGTGTGCTCATCTAACTCCATTCTGTCCTATTATTACCATCGGTCAGACCACAAAGTGGGGCATTGATTTTACAACTTGTATACCACCTTAGGAAAAGGGTCATAAGTATATTATTGTAGAAATAGACTACTTTACTAAGTGGGCCAAATTTATGCCCACATTTTGGAATGATGGTGAAATAACAACCACGTTTCTATTAAACCAAGTCATTTCTCCTTTCAGTATTCCAAAGGAGATTGTCACTGAACATGGAAGTCATTTATAGAACAAGATGATGGTTGAATTGGCTCAAAAGTTGGGTTTCTGATAGGAGCATTCATCTCATTACTATCCTCATGCCAATGGTTAGCCGTGAATAAATCCCTAAAAGTTATCATGCAAAGGACAACTAATAAAGGTTGATCTAATTGGAATATAATGTTATATCCTGGGCTTTGGGCATACCCGATGTTGGTTAAGAACACTATGGGTTTCACTCCTTTTTAGCTAGTTTATGGTTTGGAATTGATCTTCCCTGTGGAATGTGAAATTCCTATTACACAGGAAAATTACCTCCTCATCAACTCAAAGGAGAAGGGTAAGATGATTGAAAGATTGACCATGTTGACAGACCTATTTGGCAAGCTAATGCTCTCCAAGAACTAGCAAAATGATTTATAAAGCTTCCTAGCCATGCATTAGGTGCATTAGTCCCTAGGGTAACTCTTTGTGTTTCCTTAGGGGGTGTGTTAGTCAACTTTAGTTAGTTTTTGGAGGTCAAAGTAGTGGGTTGACCAAATAATATCCCTATATTCACTCATATGTTAGCCCATAAAGTAGGGAAACTTCCAGATTCGACCTGTTTGAGGAATTTCTATTCCTAACAGAGTCTATAAATGGGGAAAGAGTGATAAAGCATGGAAACATCTTATATTTTTCCAAAAATAACTCATGAAAGAATTGGAAAGGCTTATCCTCTCATGCTATATATTTGAGGCTAGGGCCATTATGAAAGGGGTTGAAAGTATTGAAAGGATTGCCTATTGACTGTCAAAGCTCGTATTAGACATTGGCTCTTCAAGAGGTTAAGAAGAGAGAGAGAGAGAGAGAGAGAGAGAGAGAGGAGTTGGAGGAGTAAGGGAATCTTGATGCAACTGATGGTTGTAATTACTCTTTCCTATCATTAATATAGATCTGTAGTTGTGTTGCCCACTCCATGGCATTGTTATTGTGATTTATTTACATTTTTATGCAATGCTAATGATTATGAGTAGCTTAGATATATGTAGTTAGACATCCGTATGTATTCTTGTCTTGATTATAAATGTTATATGTTGTGATATTACACCTCAACTTGTTTATGTGTAGGTATTGATCTAGGAGCTAACCAAGGGGTCTTCCACTCTGCTACTTTGTGTTCTCCAGTAACACCACACTATGATCTAAGGTAACAATATTCCTTCTTACTTTGATTATCATTTCACTAATACATATATGTTCATGTATCTCTACGCTAGTTGCAACAAATTTGATAGTTTGCCAAGGATCCTGGGAAGATCCTTGAGGGTATCACCACCACAACTACTTGTGCATTAATCCATATAGTAATTCCTTCTCTTAAATTATTTGTAGAACTTCTTCTAGACACTTCGAGCTTTGAAGAATGAATTGTTTATTTGGAACATCTTAACAAGTGGAATTGAGATGCATCTATAATTAATGAAGCTCATTAAAAGAGAGTGAGGATCAAATATGATAAGATTTTCCATCCTAGGGTTTTGTGTGAAAGTGATTTTGTCCTGGTCTATGACCAAGAAAAATATGCCTTTGGGGCAGGTAAGTTCAAACCCATGTGGTACGATCATTTTATTATTAAAAACACCTTGAAAAAAGGAGCTTACGAATTGGTTGATTTTGA
>APFE030760907.1:0-11632 GCA_000404065.3 Pinus taeda | reverse complement strand
TATAAACATCCATATGATCCTTATAATACATATGGTATAAAAAAAACCCTAGATGCATCTTAAAATTCAATCCATTAGGCTAATAAATTTATTACGCCTTTCTAGTTGCAAAACATTCCCCAAGGTTTTCACCCACAAAAGAGGCTTGCACCTTGAAATATTTGATCTAGATTTAGGGTAGATCTAGGTTTTTTCACCTACACGATAAATTATATTGTGTTTCTTATAAAGTTTTAGTGGAAATGATAAAAACAAAGTTGCTAAAGAAATAAAACCTCGAAAACAAATGTAAAATGCAAACGACGAACTCTTCGTTGAAAGGGAATCGATATCATTATGAAATATTTGTAATATATTCATTTAAAAATATAAAATAAATATTACTCAACATCAAATCTTCAAGTGTTACTTACAAAAAATGATCTAAATATGTTTACACAAATATCATTGAGGGTAAAATAAATAACCAGAAAAGTATTCCTCCATAAAGTCACACATGTTCAGTAAGATAAATATATAGAAGATAAACCAAGTAAAAGCATGATTTAAAATAAATAAATTTCTAAGAAAAGATCCACACAATAGGCATTTCATGGTGTGTAATCATATACATGACCTAGAGAATCATTAACAATGTAAGGCCATTCCTTTGCAAAATATATATTCAACCACACAAATTTACATAAGATAGATAAAATGATATTGACACAAAGGAGTTTTTTGTAAAGAAATCTAAATATCTCCCAAAAGGAAAATGTTTGCTACACAGTGAAATTAAAAAAAACATTATTTATAAACGAATAAATTAAATAGAACCCTGTTTTTTTCCCTTTCTAGCTTAAAATTGTTAATGATCTATTCAAACAATGTAAACAATAATACATTATATAGAGAAATTTCCTATCCTACCATGAAAATAAAATCTACAAAAGCTAGAGTTAGCATCAAATGAATCAAATGAAACCATAGAGTTGTTTTTCATATCATTTACAATTTTCAATGATCGATTCAAACACCATACAACCCCTTTGTCCTCTCCCTCATCTCTGAAAATTCTATGCGGAAAATAACAAAAATTTTGAAGATTCAACACTACAAAGGTTTTAGAATAAATTCATGGTTCTTGTCATTGGAGTTAGGGAATAGAGATTCATGAGCAAAGATAGGAGATGCTATTTCAAAAAATCCTTTTTGCAATAAATGTCAATGAGAATATTACTTCAGATGATTAATGAATGAAAAATGTGTATGAATATTTTGAAAGAATGTTGACGGGTCAAAATACGCCCTCCCTCATTCGATACCTTTGTCCCTCTCTCATTCTCTCTCCAACTCCCTATATCTCTTGCTATTAGCTGTCACTCCTGTCTCTCTCTCACATTATTTCTCTCTGACCCTTACTATGTCTCTCTCTCACTCTGTCTATGAAATTTTATCCTTTTCTATATCTCTTTTTCAATATATCACCTTCTTTATCTCTTTATTACGCTCCCTTTCCTCTCCCTCTCTCTCTTCCTATCTCACCCTAACTATCTCTTTGTCTCTTGCTCGCTCCATTTCTACTTCCTCCCCCCTTGGCCCCTGTCTCCTTCTCTCTCTCACCATTCTCTCACTTTCTCCCCCTTTCTCTTTATATTTCCCTCTCTCATTACTTCCAAATATTTCTCTTTCTCACTCTCAAAATGTCTCTTTCACATACTCTGACATTATATCCTCCTCACTCTCTTTGTAAAACTCTTCACCTCTCCCCCTCTCTAATTCTGCCACTCTCATTTTCTTACTTCCTCTCTCATTCTCTCTCTTTTTATACCTCTCTCTCCCCCTATCTATATCTCTCTACCTCATTCTCTCTTTTTCTATCTCTCTCTCCCGATGTCTCTCTCACATTCTCTATCCTTGTCTCACTTTCACTGCCTCTCTTCCCACTACCCTCTCCCACTTGCACTATGTCTATCTCTCCCTATCCCTCTCTCTCTCTCACTCTCAGTATTCCCAACTCTCTCTAATAACCCTCCCCCTTCTCTCTCACCCCCTCTCCCTCTCTTTTCGTTTCCCGCTTTCTCTCTCCCTTTCTTTATGTCTCTTTCACTCCTTCGCTCTTTCCATTTATTCCTATATCTCTCTCTCCCTCTCTCTTTTTATGTCTCATCCTCTTTCTCATTCTCTCTCCCCCTTGACTCTCCCTGTCTTAAAATCTATCTCAGTTTCTCACACTTTCTCTCTTTGAGCCACTCTCTCTCCAATTCCCCACTCTCGATATATCTCTCTCCCTCCTATTGCTTCCTCCCTCCCTCGCATAATCCTAAGCCTAAAACACAAATATTAAATCTAATTTATAAACTTGACTTGACTTAACATTACTTAGCATTAAGTGAAACTTATTCTTTTAATAAATATATATCATCATAATATACAATTTTATAGACATTACAAACTTGAAATCTATTTTACAATATCAATAAAAGAATCAAACCCCATAATTCTATTTAAAGTGTAATTTAAAAAAATAAATAATAAAGATATTCATTCTAGCAATTTTTATTAAAAAAATACATTATAATATGAGTATTTTTAATAAAATAATAAATATACTTTAAATGCATGTCAAATAAATATACATTTCCATACATAAAAAGAGAAGGATTCACAAAAAAAAATAACATCTCACATAAATATAATAAAAATAAATTAATATTGACTTACAACAAAAATATATATTTGATCATAAACACAATTGAATGCTATCATAAACACAATTGAATGTGCTTGCATCTTAAACAAAACAAAACTGAAAGTGATAATGGAATAACTATTTAATGAATGTTGTAACAAGGCACAAATAGATACTCTATTTGTAAAAACAATTTAATAAAGACTAATTCAGGCAGTCACACGATCTCATTTGGTCTAGTTTGGTTTGGTTTGAGACAGAAAGTCAAACTTGCCCAATGACACAATATAATAAGAAATTCAAGGCATCTACCAGTATAGAGCCATATTTAAGCACAAATTTAACATGAGCTGATAGAGATCAAATTTCCTGTGCAAAGTTTTTTATAGTGTTAAATACAATATGTTTGCTTAGTGTTTAAATTGTATTTTTGAATGATAAATAGAGTATACATATAGGAACAAATAAACATTTTTATATATACATAGATGTATATCTAGACATTTTGTCAAGCAAATTAAAGTAGTTTTTATTATTAAATATATTTTTCAGTATATGTCCATATTAATTCTTGTTAAAATATTTTATTGATAACCCACATTGAATATTTTTTTATATATAACATTAGAATGTTTTATTTCAGAAAATTTATTTCTATATAAATATATATGAAGTTCATATCCACATAAATTACTTGAAATAGATCTTCAAACCTTAGAGTTATATAAAACTTATATAATGGAATCCATCAAACCTTGAAGTTTATGAAACTTTCATCGGGACCTAGAAAGGGAATATAGTCATTAAAGGAAGTGGGAGAGGAGTGGGTTATTTGCAAAGGGTGAAAAAGGCAGAGCTCTTTACACGGCCCAAGAGACGAAGGATTTCATTGTACAAAAGGGGAAAGACATGTTAATACTAAAACGCCGTCATCATGTGGGTTACTGGGAAGGTTAATCCTGAGGCTCAAGGGAGCGGCTGCAGCAATATGCAGGGGCAATTCAGAAGTAGCAATGGGCGACCATTAACATTGAGAGACACAGCGAACCCTATTCTGATACCCTGCTACGATTTATGTAGCGGTTCACCGTTCCTATTCGCAGAGGCAAGTGCAAAGCACACGCAGAATTACAATTTCATTATGTGGGGAGTCTGTCATGCGACCATGTGCTCTCCAGGATTTGAGATGCCTATTCCCGTTAAGTCCGTGGACGGGCAAACAACAATTGTGGGAATAGATACAGGGTTCATGATGAGCAATCCCACGGCCGTCGCCATTACTATGTGTTGAATAATAAGGTTGACTTTGCGTCTGCTAGTGGGGTGTATGATATCATGGTGTTGTCCCTGGGAGCGGGAGCAATTGATTGTCAATAAAAAAGCGGGGAATAGTGGAATGGGCAAGGCCGATTATGAATATTGTGAGTGAAGAAATCTCAGATATTGTGGATCATGCAGTCAGCGTGGCTTTTGGCGACAGAAAGCAACGGATGTATGTTTATCAATGACCGTATGCATGCATGGCGTCGAACTCCATTTATATGTTATCATTTTAAGCTTTGCGTTGTCCCCGGGAGCGGGAGCAATTGATTGTCCATAAAAAAGCGGGGAATAGTGGAATGGGCAAGGCCGATTATGTATATTGTGAGTGAAGAAATCTCAGATATTGTGGATCTTGCAGTCAGCGTGGCTTTTGGCGACAGAAAGCAACGCATGTATGTTTATCAATGACCGTATGCATCGATGGCATCGAATTCCATTTATATGTTATCATTTTAAGCTTTGCGGCATCGAATTCCATGGAGCTAGATGTAGGTAATACTTTCCATTCTCATTCAATATTTTCGCCCACAATGGTTGCATGAATTTGAGAATCTAGTTTAATAATTGAATTACTTTGCAATTTAATCAGTGTTGAGGTATTTATACTATTTTGTATTATTCTCTATCTTTTTTTAATTAAATTTTTATTAGTTTCATGTTAGTTTAATAAATCTATCACATTTAACTGCTTTACTTCTACTCTGGAATTAAAAGTTGTTTTTATTTCTATCAATTTAATCGGATTATTTCATTAGTTGATTGAATCCCAACACAATTTTTTCCATAAATTTACCTAGCAACTTAATTACAATTTTCACCTTTACTATTTATTAGATTTAATTGTGTAAATTTCAAAGCTAATTACAAGATTTTTAATATTATTAAACTACATTTCAAATTATTATTGTAATACATATACCAGCCATATCTTGTAAGACAGATATTTGTCTTTGCTTTATAGCTTGAGCATATAAATCTTTTCGTACAAATAAACTCACTTAAGTTCGACTAAATCTCTCAGTAATACTGGAAGTTAGATCTTGTTATACATCATGAGCCTATAAATATATATAAATCTTAGTGAAAAGGATTCGATATGTGAGGAGGACCTATAATCTCTCATCCACAGGAAAATGAAGCACTAACCATGGTTCTCTACCCTGCAAGGACATCTTCTCTCTATTATTCCTTCTTGTGATAGATAATATTTATGGATAATTCCTTCCGCATCTATGAATAGCATTTACGGATAATTTTGTTCTCACATTTGAAATGCTAACCATTTGTTTCAAAGTCTTGTTTATAATTATTTTTCAGCAACTATGGATAGCATTTATTTATACCTTTACTACTTCATTATACTTTTGTTCACACATTTCATATCAATATTCATCTCCTCACCCATCATTAGGAAATTAAATTTTCTTTTGAGATTTAAACACAAATAACAAGAAAAGTTGAATGGTTACAATTTTGAAAGACCGATTTGTTCTGGTATAATGGTGATCAATTGTAATTAGATTAGAAATACATCTTAACAGAGAAGGTATCGCTCATATGTAGAATGTTTTTGTAATTTTTTGTTTGGGGCACTTGTAATTAGATTAGAAATACATCTTAACCGAGAAGGTATTGGTCATATGTAGAATGTTTTTGTAATTTTTTGTTTAGGGCACTCTAACCTGATTTGCTCCAATGTCGAGGAAGCTATTTGTAATTTCATTTGAGAACATATAATTAATTTTTTATACTGCATTTTTCTAAGTAGATTATTTGTTGGATTAACATTCAAGTAGTGATAACTGAATTATCATTAACTGCAAATAATATGAAAATATTTAAGTATCCTAACTAGTATAAATAAAGGCAATGAAATGATATGTAATTATTATTTTTTTTTTTTTTTATGTTTTTCTTAGGAGGATGAGGTGGAGGAGGAGAGGATGACGTGGAGGAGGAGGAGGAAATAGGTAGTGGTTGAGGAGGTTGAGGGGGAGGAAGCACCAGAGGAGGAGGGGGTAGATTGGATGTTTCCCGAGAAATGGTGATAATTTTCATTTTGTGGTGACACATGGGCACTTGCCCAAAACATTGGGGGTGCCTCCCCCCAATTAGCTTTTCCTAATGGCCTTTGTAAGAGGTAAATGAACACAAAATAGTGTGATTGTTACAAATTACATGCAAATGTCAATATTTATTATGAACAATATCCCCTTTGCTGAGGACACTGACTTTTACCACAACATTTCCTAAAATTTGTGGGATTTCTCCACATGTCCCTGGGATGAATTTACCCATCCTGGGTCCCTGTGTCCCACAAACATGGTCACAAGCTTATAGGTTATTTGATACACTAACTTCTAGACCGACAATAGATGAACTAAAGAAATTTTCATGTTCATACAAGTAAGACATGATAAATACCACATATAAATAAACACTTGAACTACTAAAAAAATTGACCTCAACACCCAAGCAAACTTTTAGATTCTAGAATCAGAACAATAATGCTCACCATTAAATAACACCCCTCCTCAGACTTATCTAGAAAATTAGCCACCCATCTATCTACATTTTCAACCCACTCACTGTGATGTACTCCAGCTCTTGTGGCAATGATATGTAACTGCAAATGTACATATTTTTCATTAATAACACTGAAAATTTTCAAAAATCCAACAAAAGTAGGGAATGATTATGACGGTGCCCTGCCTACTAAAATAAGAAATCCAATCAAATAACAATATAAATTAATTGACTATATTTTCATCAACTCAAAGAAAGACTTCAAGTGAAAAAGTACTAATCAAACAACATACCTTTTTCCCTACACGCTCTTGTTGCTCCTTCACCTTCTAACACAATTTAGTTATGCTCATGTTGACCCTCAATTGCTTTCCCTATAAAAAATACAACTATATCTATTACAAAATTATCATAAATGTAAAGCTTATATGGCCATTGTAAGGAAACACATGCAATTCTATAGGATGGCAAACATAAACCCATACTTTCTTTCCCAAAGACAAAAGTACTTTTAAGCACAATATGTTGCACATGCTCAACATTAGAAACACTTCAGTCTTCATTTATTTGAAAATTCCCTTAGAGACCAATTAATTGTTACTCATATAGAAAAATTACCCATTATGCAATCTCTCATAATCTGCAAAAACCATGCCATGTTGCCATAAACACAACATAAATCATTTATAAGTAGCATAAGGTGTCATTTGTATTTAGGAAAATGGCTACAGAAGAAGTGTTGTGGAATTATTTGGAGATTCATGATAAAGCTAATGATTGGAAACCCAGAACACAGACATCCTTGTTACAAAGCATACAAAAACTGAACAAATAAATAGTTTACTATAGTGACAGAGAAATATAATCAAGATAACTTGAGGAAGAACAAAAATGAAGAGGAGGGAATGGTAATATATTATAGTATAACACTATCAAGAATAGAAAAACTATATCACATATCAATGTGGGATATAAATGAAGAAAATTGAAGAGAAAATTGAAATTTGGTGCAAAAAGGAAATTTAGTTTGCATTCTTAGTTGTCTTTCCCACTAAGCAGTGCATATTAGACCTCTTTCTATTAGATAATCATGATCAATGATACCTAAGAGATATGCTTTAGCATGTTGAGAAAATATTGATAATAGTAACCTCATGAATAATTCTTTGGCTAATTTGAATTTCAAAAGTTCATAACACTTTATAAGGTCTCTGAACTTCACAGACGATATTTTTGATCAGTTGTTAATTGGTAAATTCTATAGCTTCGCAACCTCAGTACTAGGTAGGTAATTAAATATTTACATCTATCTCAACTTCTCTCTGTTTTTTAACTTTGAACTTTTTGAATTTGAAAAGTTCAAAGTTGCAAAACACAGAAATTGAGATAGATAATCTGAAAAGTTCAAAGTTGCAATACATAGACGAATTGTGATAGATGTAAAGATTTAAGTACCTAATTTGTACTGAGGTTGTGAAGCTATAAAATTTACCAATGAACAACTGATCAGAAATAGTAGTTGTGAAGTTCTGAGACCTTATAAAATCTAACTAATTTTAAGTTGCAAGAGTAAACTGACCTTCACATAGCTAGCTCCAAGGTCCTTCCTTGTGTAACCTTGAGCCAAGTTGCGCATTAGATATTTATTGTACTCTTCCAACATGCGCATTAAGATATCTCATGTTGAGATACCCTCAGTATGTTTGTTTCCTTAAATTTTCCAATTAATTTGATCTGAAGAACATATGCTTTGAAAGTTATTTTAGGCCAATAATGATTTATGAAATCACCAATTCAGAAAATTATAATATGAGTTACCTCAGAAATTGCAACTATTACTTTCATATTCATATACATCATTTCCTGCTACACTTGCATCAACATATCTGCATAAAAATAGCACAAGAACATTCGGATAAAAAAAATTACCATGTTATCCAAAGGTACAACAAGCTAAGAGTTGATTCTGCAGGTTATGATCATTCATGGTGCCACTTGAAATAAATATTACTTGCATATCAAACCAAGTTATCATGCAAAAATATTACAAACAATTCAATTCTTACATGAACATGGAAATTACAAAAACCCTTGTGGCTAATTAACACTAGGCATTCTTCAGGTAAACCAAACTAGGTACCTAATTAATACAGAAGCTTGTTGATTTATAGATGAAAAATGACAATTATAGGTTAAGAATGGCTTATAGGTTTGTATATTTATATATGAATGGCTTAATTTCTTTGTGGATATTTCCCTCTAAGAGGGTTATACCATGTAAAACTTCTTGTGATGACCAAAGACCTATTTCTTTTCTGGTGCTAGTTCCTATGATTACCCAAATATTGATTTCATCATGACATCAAACTTCTTGTGAGGTTAACTACTTTCTGTTCAAAGATCGAGGTAGCTTACAATAACTATAATGTTCTTTCTTCTCCTTGTGAAGTGTTGTTCTCTATTTTTATGATAAGACTTGGTAGTTGTTGAGTACTAGGTGAGTTTATAACCATTATTTCCATTCTAGAATCAAACCTCTTGAGCTCCTATTAATTTCTCTTAAAGATCCAATCCTACTCCCCATTTTCTGCAAAATTAGTGCATTGTGGAATTTTGATTATTCCATTGCATCCAAAGTTGTCCTTTAAGTCAGATATGTCTTTCAATTCATAAAAAAGTGTTTGTTTTCCAAAAATATAAATATTTCCCTCATGGCCATCCATTTAAAATGTGGTATTGGTAATAACATTTTGATTTTATAAAGATTTATTTTGGTATTATTCTTGTAATTGCATAGTTATTTTTGTTTTCTCAATTCCTTATTTTGGTGTTCCCTAATATTGTTTGGTAAAGCACTGTTGTTTTAGGTCTCTCAAATCTCTGCTATTCACAAACCCCAAGGTCCTCACTAGCTTCCTAATAGTCCTTGACTTTATTTCCTCACAATTTTCTAGCAATATTTTTTCTTGGTTCCAGGCTCCTCCCACAACATGGTTCTCTTTGTAGTAGTCATGCAACATTTCTCCATGTGGGTATTGTTTTCTATCAAAATACCCCACCCCCAACCTCCTTTTCAGCCATCCATGCCAATGGAAGCATCCTCCTTGGTACCAATTCCCTCCCTATAGACAACAATTTCCTTAGTAATCACCCCCCATTTCAAGTGGTTTTGTCAACCGTTACTTCAATCACACTGCCCATAGCTGGTAATTCCTAGATATCACACCCATTCAAGCATTAATATTACCTACAAAGTAAAGATCACTGCTTTTTTTCCAAACCAAACACTTTGATCATACACTCGTACCACATGGAGACAACCTATGGCTAAAGCAAATAGGCACATCAAGCAGCTTGCCAAGTGGAAGCATTGTATTGCCAAGCTAATAGGAATGTCAAACACCTTGCAAAGTGGGACCAGCTAAACTTTTCCCTACAAAAAACTAGAAGACAACAAGGGCATGTTGAATAGGATGCAAAGTAACACATCAACATCCTAATAGAATTACTTGCCACATGGTACAAAGATTTCCTTTTATGGCAACAATTACAAGACACCTGCCATGTCATCTACCACAGACCATCACGAGAGCAGTGCAACTTTTGCAAGCATGTGATTTGACAAAGACACATCACTCTACCATGAGTCATTGCCTTGTGCTACTATGTCATATATGATCTACCACATCACATTTTGAAGAGCCCCTTTCATTGAAATTTCAATTTTTTACAGTGATTTCAAGCATGCAAAGTCCACTTCAAGTATAATTTTTTGCAGAGGGTGTTTTTTCATTCTCTATGCAGTAGCACAGTTAGTTTTTGGAAATTCCATTGTGTGGTGCATCCTACTACTGAGTTTTCTAAGGTAACCCCTCCTAATCCTCATTTATGGACCTTTTGAAATGCAAGTCTTTAGCCATACAAGCACTTTTTGTAGTATCATTTATTGGAAGTGCATATTTTCATGCACTTTACATTGGTGCAATCAGGTTTTGTATTTATAGCAATTTGATTTCTTTTCTTCGTGATGGATAATATGAATGTAGCTGGCTTAGATAAGGGCTGGACAGAACTAGATCTGGATGAGTCGGAAGCAACATATGAACTATGGTTTACTGATAACAGTTACAACTCATTTTCATTAGCTGGAGATGGCGAAACTTATGTTGGTGAGTCCACATGGGATCCAGAGTTTGCAAAGGATCAAGAGCCTAGTCTAAAAGATCATGAAAAGAAAACATATGAAGGCCAAGAGTTGAAATATTCCTTAGAAGAAGATATGCTGAGAAAGAATATTATGCAACTAATTCAAGGAATAAGTGATGAATTCAATCTCTTTTCTATCAACACCTTGACTGCATGATAGATGAGTTCATGATTAGACAAGGTGAAGTTTTAGAAGCTGTTGCACAAACATATCTTAGGATTGCACTTCTAGCTATTGTCATGGACATAGAATATTAGTCTATAACTTATGGAGCAAGAGAACATGTAGAAGCAACATAAGAGACAAAATAAAATGGAGGAAGAATTTTAAGAACAGGAAAACGTAAAGGAGCTTGAGAGCCTAATATTTTTGCATAAAGGAAGAGAAAAGGAGTCTACGGAGCTTTCTTCCAAGACTAGGCAAATGATAAATTCACTCTTATAGGTAGAGGCCCAAATAAAAGAGTTTCAGTAGGATCTTGAATATGCTCAAAAGGGACAACGTCTGAAAGAGTCATCCATCGAGAGACTTGCATCAGCTATTGTGGAGAGAGAGGATAAAAAGGATAATATAGTCAAACTGCATCAAGAACTTAAAGAAATGAAGCATAAAGATTTGGTATCTGCTAGGCAAGCGATTTTTTTCCAAAGCAAGAGGAAGCCAAACTAGTTGAAATAAAAATTAAATATTGCATATGAAGAAGCCGTCAGACCCTTACTAGCTTAGAGCGAGAAATTTCCACCTTGAAATCCTTATTAGAAGAAGAAAATTCAAGTTTGAAGCATGTGAGTAGTGAGCTGCAAGGTCAACTAAGAACTCACAATATTTACAAAGCAAGGTTGTCACTTTATCAAGTGAGTTGACTACAAAAGTACGAGTACAAGCACAACCTAGGTCAGAAATTT
>APFE030760893.1:0-10077 GCA_000404065.3 Pinus taeda | reverse complement strand
ATTCAAGCGTCCTGGTTTCACAATAACTTCAAAATCATACTCCTAGAACAAAAACAATCACTTGCATATATTCCCCCTTAGCATAGGCTTGTTAACCAGGTATTTCAACGCAGAATAATCTATATACATCTTAAAGTGTCCACCCAACAAATAGTGCCTGAACTTCTGGAGTGCGTACACCATAACTAATCCTTCGTGCTCTACTGTGGAATAATTTTTCTTCGCTTTGGACAACTTCCTACTTGTGAACGCTATAGGATGGTCCAATTCCCCTTCACCAGCTTGTGTCAATACTACTCCCAACGGAATACATGATGCATCCACTTGCACATGAAATTCATTCTTCCAATCCAGGAAGACCAGGATCGGCACGGTGACCATCTTCTCCTTCAACGCATCCAAGCTCTTCTGGAATTCTTCATTCCAATAGAATGTAACATCCTTTTTGAACAAATTTTCCATTGGCACGGTAATCTGGGCATAGTTCTTGATGAATTTTCTATAGTATCATGTATGCCCCAGTGTTGCATGCAGCTGTTTCACACTCCTTGGTGCCTCCAAATTGATTATGACTGTGATCTTAGTTGGGTCTACCATCAAGCCTTGTCTTCATGCCACATGGTCCTGCGAGATCCCAAAAGGGACACAAAACAAACATTTCTTCAGATTGAGCATGATATGGTACCTCCAACATGTATCTAGCATCAAGTGCAGACTTGCCACATGGCACTTCACTAGTCTGAACACTATCCAATCATCAAAGTATACTTCCAGAAATTTATGAATAAAATCCTTGAACACCGGGATGACTACACACGAAAAGATTGCTAGCACGTTCTTCAACCCAAAAGGCATCACCATATACTGGAAGTATCCCCATTTAGTCGCAAAGTTCGTCTTACTTCTATCCTCTGGTGCGATCTTGATTTGATGTTACCCCAGAGAACCCATCAATGAATGAATACACTTCTTGGCCACCAACATTATCCAGGACCTCATCGGTGAATGGGGTTGGGAAGGGATCATGCACGCAGGCATCATTCAACTTCCTAAGATCTACGCATATCCTTATTTCTTCCTTATGCTTCTTTTCTAGAACCACTATTGTGCTTACCCAATCAGATTCTTCCACTGGTTCAATCATACCCACCCCAAGAATCTTATCTAACTCAATGTGAACCCTTTCCTTATACTTTGGATTGAGGCAGTAAGGTCTTTGTTTCATAGGTTTTGCATCTAGTTTTAGGGTGATATTCATGACACCCAGGTCTCCTATTATTCCTTTCAGATAAAAAAACTTCATGGGGAACAAGTCCTGATATTCACGGAGCAGTTCGACAACCTTATCTACTGTTGCGTCATCCCAATAGTTCCTAGTCTTTGCAAACTTTGGCTCTGCGTCTGTGCCATTATTCACATATCTAGTTCTGAGCGACTTTATTATGTTGGGGTTCTCTAGTTGTGGTCCTTCAACTCCGCGGTGACCTTCAGTCTCAGAGATATTAATCTTTCTCGGGTCTTCATCTTCTTCTTCCGTTGTTACATTGTAACACTCCAGCGCGTGCCTCAGCTGGGTAGTCCAATCAGGTTGAATCAGGTCTAGATGATCCTGTGGTATCCTAAAGATGGCTATCTTATCCTCCTACAATGCTTCATCGATAGATTCAAATCCATCCTCAAAACTGAACGTCATCAGAAATCCTTGGCATAAAACATCCCATTCTTTGGTGCCATATCAGAGTTTTGTTTCCAAGTACCAATTCATTGGTATAACATCCAAGGTATGAAAAAAGAGATGGATCCAATCCAGCTGAGGCTTCACTGCATATACTTCAGTCCATTTAGCCAAATGATCACGCGGATCATTCCTCCCGTCATACTTTTCTGTTAGTCGTACCTTCAGGTGGCCAAAGCGTATCCCCATCATCCTTCTATATTCGTGCCAATCCTCAAAACTGTCCTTGTGTGTACCCCACCATCTTATGGTTGCAGCACATAGCACCCAATCTAATGCCTGGACGCGATGCTTCTCTGGTACTTCCCTTTCAAATGCATCCAAAAAGTGATCAAAATTAGTTAACCCATCATAGTGAGGTAGATTTCTTACCTCTAATGATATGCAGCACAACGAGTTGGTCATCATATTACACTACAGCATAGATACTTCATGCAGATGATTTTGCTAGTGCTCCAGTTCTTCATATGAATCTGATGTGTAGGAGCGCTCATGGTCCCATGCAATACGTCTGTCTACTGCCAGATTCACCCAATCCTAGTCTCATGTCGTTATCTGGAAAATTTGGTCCAAATCATCATCACTTTCATAATCGCAAATTGGTTTTGTATAGCGTGGTCCTTATGCAGGATCCAATGGCACCACTACTTGGAGTGATTTCTTCTCAAATATCATCTTTCACTTCTTTAGGTTGATTACCCCATTCATGTCAATGGCCCAATCGATCCCAAGGAGCACGGGGTAGGGATTGCTATCATCCACAATCTCTATTACTTCAAAGTCCACTAGTACGCTCACGCCTTCGATGTCCACTGTTACCCCCTACAACCTCCCCATTGGGATGATTTTTTGTTGATTCTCCATCCTTAACTGAATCGAAGACCAATGTAGCACAAGTCTCCCCATTCTTTCCCATGTTTGTTTCGGCAAAACATTCACATCAGACCCTAGATATAATATAACTTGGACCATTTCATATTATATTATCTGCATGGTGAGTCTCATCTCATGTCTAGTCCTTGCCTTATGCTTACCAAGCTTTCTGACTATGCATGATTCGTCAGTAGAGTTTTCCTTGCCAGCGCACCAATTAATCAATTCCTACAGTCCCTTCACAGCCTTGCTATCGCAAAGCAGTTTCATGCGGGTCTTTAAGAACATGGTAATCATGGATGAGTCCATTTCTTCAACCGGTTTCTCTTGACTTCCTAAGGTAGAGGCCTCAACGAAGCTTTTCTTTGCTTCCATAAATGTTTCTTTTGTGTGCTCCAGATCAAACCCAGTCTCCTTTTTTGGTGCTTTGCGGACCCACTCACCTTCTACAAGCTACTTCCCTTTATCCTCACCAGTCGTCGTTCCACTTCGCAACATCATTTTTACCTTAGGGTCTTCCTCGTGAAGCTCAGCCCTCATCATCTGTAGGTTCTGAGTTAGCTGCAAAGGTTGCACCCCCTTTTTGAGAATCTTAGCCAACAATATAAAGCAATCCTTAGTCGCATGGTCAAGCTGATTACAATAGCGGCATGACAGTCGTGTCATACTCGGGCAGTCTCTCGCGTAGTGTCCTGGTCCTCCACAATTGTAACAAATAAGCTGCCCTCGATCTCTACCAGGTCCTCCTCCACCTCAGCCTCGGACACACCCCTGATACTCACCTCGCGCTCCTCTAGTGCCTTGGTACAGAGGCCACGTTTCTTCCTGCACCCTGTATGCAGGTGTCCTGTCCATCATTAATTCGTAACTATGATAATTATGCTCGTCATGACCCACTGATTGACAGAAATTGCAGAAGAGTTGTTGTGGCATATGTATGAATTTCTACAGAAAATAGAAATTGTCAGTCGCATTTTTCCCAACTACCTGGCAGATAGCACACCGTAGCACGGGCCCTGTACTTGGACCTGCTGCAGTCTCCAGCCTCAGAGGCATTGTTCCCCCTACTGCAACATAATTCGCAAAGACTAGATAGTGATCCTTGTCATGCCCCCAACCTTTGCATTTCGGGCACTAGACTTCTTTACGCGCCTCTGGTCGAGTTGTTTTGTCTTTCTTCAGGCTTTGCATTTCAAGGCAAAGGTTCTGCAACTGTGCATGAATCTACTGAACCCCCAGATTATCATCCTACATTGGTGTCTCATGCAAGCTCATCACGATTTCTAGAGCTTCCGCGTGGGTGCCGATCTTCTGTTGTGATAGCGCAATCCTTAGGTGAGGTAGGAGCGAGGCCACAAACCATTCTCGGTGCTTCCCATCAGTCAGAATCATGTTGGCTTCGCAGATCGTACACTCCAATCTTTGATCCAAATCCTAGGGCATCTCTCCAAGCTTCATCATGATCTCCTTCCACAATGGATTGCGCTTGAGACTTAGGTCTACTGAATTCCCTATTTAGCACAGTCTAGATATCTGCCAATGCAGACGTTAGGTTATCAGTACTGTACTTAATGTACCACGTTAGTGCATGGTCCTACAAAGAATTAACCAATGTTGCTTTCTTCATTTTATCCTCTGTGATACCCTAAGATTCCCATACAACCTTCACGACGAACCAAAACTGGTTCAGACCTTCATTTCCTACGCCCTTGAACACAGGTAGCTTTATGGAGTTTGCCATGTTGAACAGTGGTGGAGGTGGCGGTGGTGTGGGTGTGGGGATAAGTAATGGAGGTGAGGATAGAGCCGGTGTGGATGGATGAGATGAGGATGGAGGCGGTGTGGGTGTTCGCGGGAACCCTTGTCTTATCAACTGAATAGTGCTCAGAGGAGAAGCCCGTGTTGCTCCTTTGTCATCACTCAAAGGAGGTTCAATCAGCGAGCTATATTTAGGACCTTTTCTTCCTCCATCCTTGAAAGACCTTCCACTTTGTGTAGCCCCAAACATAAAGGTAATTGCATGACCCGCTTTTCACACAAGAGCATCTTAATCCAAGTATTTAATGATTTCAAATACTTACCTCGCAGCCCCTTGAAGAAGCGGTGCTCTGCTACACTGTAACTGACCAAAGTATCAACCACGAACTTTGTCACAAACCCTCCTATGATACGGCCAAGCCAATGATTGACGGTGCACGCGATCTTATCTTCAAAGGCTTCCAATTTCTGTACTAACTCCTGGGTCCAAACAATTGGACCGTCAAGCCTCCACCTCCCTTGGCCGTCTGCCAACTTTGCGATCCTAGCAACGGAACGATTTGTTGGCTTGATGGGCCCTAACCCAGGTTTAGCATTAGTCAGCCAAGAAAATCCCTACACTACTGACCCTTTCAACATCAATCCGCGAAGTGTGCACTGAAGTCTCAGCCGAAGCAGTATGGGGGCATGCAGGAAGCAAGTTTCTGCACCCTGAGATGGTTGTGATGTCAATTTTACACTTTAACTCTGCCTTCGTGCAAATCGATAAGCCTTTAGGGCTTATCGATGTACTTCTCTATTAGTCTTTCAAAGCCTCCTCGAAGATCTGCAATTGTCCTTCACGTAACCCTAACAAGCAATATCAACACTTACGCGCCTCTGTAACTACTTTGTTGTATAGTTTCCTAAATTATATTAAGTGTTCGCCAATTCTACCATGCAATTAAGATTGTCTTCGCGTAAACATATATCTCTACTTGCGTTCATATAACAGAGGAAAACACATATATTTGCGCATCAAATTAGTAATAAAACATAAACCCAGTGCTTAACATAACATAATCGCATGCAATTGACAGAAGTAAAATGCATAGTAATTTCATAATACTTCTCTTTATTGATGGTTCAGATTTTTGAGTACAAACTCTAACTGCCCTACGCACACAACAGTAGGGGTCTGCGTACTCAGCTGTGGACTTCTACCCTAGGCCTCTGCACACTCAACTGTAGAGCCTCTTTCCTATGCTAAGATGCTCGCTCTTAGCTCTTCACAGACTCATCAATGACTCTATCTATGAACTGAACTATCCTAGACTCCTCTAAGACCTCCTTTTTATACAATCCCATGGTCTGCGGACCAAGGGCGGATCTCATCAAGCCGACACAACCTATCTAAATTAAGGGTGGAAACCCTTTTTGACTCTTGATATATTCACGCTCTGCGACTAAAAAATGTGGAAAATTTACATTCTTTTATACAAAATTCAGGATTTTTGCCCCAAAACTTGGGCTTTTAACCCCAGAATTGACCCCATGGGACCCATTCCCAACAATGATCAATCATAAGTATCGTCCTTGTCACTTACACCATCGGTTAGTCTTGTTGAGCATGTGTGTCTAGATGGTTTGGTCATTTCGTTGTTAAGTCATGCGAGTGTGTGTTCGTATGATCACCTATGCATCTTTCGATTGTTCACACACTTAGCCATTTTTGCTGAAGGTTCTGATGACTTGACTCCCTTATGATAGCTGGACCATCACCTTGCCATCAACTCGATCGTCTGTCAACTAGAATAGCACAAAAGCACCAAACTAGTCTTTTCAAGCTGCACTACCCGCAAGTAATTCAATCAACTCTCATGCTGGCCACCCAGACAGTCGTTCCCGACAGTCATCCCAAGACTGGATCCCCTCAAAAATTGCACAGAGGCCACTGACTTCACCCGCTCAACTGACTGAGGAAATTGTGAAAAAAGGTCAGATAGCCACCAAGTGTCCATCCCTGTTTCCCTCAGAAAATTGCATAGTTTTCCCAATCAGTCATCCCGACAATCGACCAACTGTTCATCTCAGAAATTATGCAATGTTCATGAGCAGGCCTTCCTCTACCTATCAATCAGCTCAACTCAGAAATTACACAGAGATGATCAGCAGTCCGGCCTCCCAGACTTAGTGCAGTTTTCCTTGCTAGTATCCCCTAGCAGCAGAATCCCAGTTCCCTCTGGGAATTGCGTAGTTTCTGCTGTGAGTCACCTGGGAAGCCAATTGGCAGTTCCCTCTAGGAATTGCACAGTTTTGGCTGCCCGTGACCCCGACAGTTCCCCAGAAAAACTGCGCAATCCCTACCTACTGACCCTTCATGCAACTCAGCCTGTTCCTCTAGAAAATTGCACAAATCTAGTTGTCCAGTCCCATTGTCCGTTCGTTCTTAAAAATGCACAGAGCATGCCTATCTTTCCTTCTAGTGGCCTTGACTATTCCTCCCAAAATTTGTGCAATTTTGCCTTCCAGCCGAGCCAACCTTGTAGACACTCACTGTCAAGTCAGATTGCCTGTCTGCATCTCTCATTGACTCTTGCGTAGTTTTCATCAGCAGTTTCCCAGAGCCATCGTCCCGCATCATAGCCTTGCTGCCTCTCCCAGTCACCTACACCCAAATGATCATATGTCATGGTAGACTAGGAGGTTTTGGATTTGATGTTGTATCATCATGAATGACTGCAGGTACAGGTACACCAACGAACATGGCAAGACAACGAATGGGATGAACAAAGGGAGCACATGCAGAATGACGGGTTCACCAACAGACAAACGAATGAATAATGTGAAGAAGATGAACATGACGAACAAGCACCTTCGTGAAAATATGAGCCTGTCAAGCCTTCCAACATGTAAGCAAGGAACAACATGCTAAAGCTTCATCAAGCGAACCAAGGACCATCGAAGACTTCGCACACTTCGCCATGCGGAGGTGAAGCTATGATACACCATGAAGACATCCATCACCCAACAACACTATAGCTCAACATGCACTCTAGAAGCAACACAAATGTACTAGCATTGTCATGTCAAGTCATGTCGAGTCACGTCATGAGTCATGTCGCCCACATCCTCACTATGGGTTTGTTGCCAATCAATGTGATGTAACGTGGAAGTCCAAGAGACCTACTTGTTGAACAAAGAGTCATGTAAGTCGAAGAGTCATGGAAGTCAAACGGTCATGAGGGTAGTCGAACAACCACAAGGGTCAGTTTCACCCTTGGCTATAAATACCCCCTCATTTGTACATGCAAAGGACTTTTTTTCACCTCAGCTCCTCCCACATAGCCAAGAGAGTCTGTAATATTTTATTTGAGGAGTAAGTAGTGGCTCCAACACCCCGCTAATGGGGTTAGTGATGTATGGTGTAATGATGTGTATTGGAACTTTCACTTAATTCAGAAGCCTGTTAATAGGCCAACACATTTTCACACATGTATTGTATTTGTTGTAAGATTGATCTTTAACACTTGTATTGCATGTTGCTTTAACCTGTGTTCTACATCTAAACTGTTTCATTTGTTGTAATGAATAATCTATTAATGGAAATGTGTTGTATATGTTGTTTATGTTGTCCAGTCCGTGTCAACTGCTCTTTTAGACATCGGACAAACCTTTCACCTAAACCTTGTTGTAAAAAACATTACACTCATTCAGACTGTTGCGTGAGTGTTATACATGTTATCTTACCTTGTATGTTGTGATTGTCACATCCAAGTGGACTACTTCACCAGAACCTATGTATGTCCTTTTGTGTTATGTGTTCCTAGCCGAGTTGAGATTGATCCATTTTAACCTGGAACTCACCTTCACCTTCTTCCCTTCATAGTGAAAGAACCATTGACACAAGTGCACTTATACTCACTAGGCATGCAAACCTCACTTCTCAAAGACAAAGTGAACCACTCTCCTGTGCTCACAAGCAAGAGTTGAGGAAAATCCTTAAGATATGGCAACCGTTCCATCATACTGGCTGTGACTCCCTCACCAAATGGTGTGAGGTCTAGTTGGGACTTCATACTGGGGTGATCCCCTGAATGTTGGCGGGTCTAGCACCGTCAACATTTCTGGTGCTAGAAGGAGGACATCCTATTGTACATGGCTAAAATTCCCCTCACAATCACTCATCAATCATCTGGTCAAGACAATAACTTGCACTCCCTCTCACACGACTCTACAGTTGGTTACTCCTCACCTCCCAAAATTGAACACAAGATTTCATATCAACATCTTCGCTCCATCCATCTCGTCACTCGCCAGTTCACGAAAGCAGTCGGACTGATCTCAGGCATACAAAATCTTCCACAAACATCTAGGAAGCCAAAATCCACTCCCATAGGAGTTGTTGTATCATCGGTGGAAGAAGCAGTCCTTGCCATGGTTGAAGGTCTATAGGAAGCTATTGAAGACAAAGAGGAAACTCCAATCTTCCTTGAAGACAAACAACGCTCTCTTGTGATCTTGGGATAGAAATCCAGTATAGAAGGCGGAGGGGAAGGCAACGGAGGAGGTGGAGGCGGAGATGAATTGACAGACTCCGAAGGAGAGGAAGAAGATGAAGAAGATGAAGAGATGGCAGACCCAAATCTTGAATGGATGACTCAGGGACCATTGGCCCTCCCGGCTGTTCTACACAAGATTCCAAAGCCAGCAAAGAGGATGAACATCAAGTTCATCCCTGACAATGCGGTGAAGGCAGAGGACCATGTAGACAACTTTTACCTATAGCTGCAGAACCTTGAGGTACATTATGACGACGTAGCATGTAGATTGTTCCCATGTACCTTGGATGGTCGTGGAGTTGCTTGGTATCACAACCTTCCACCCAACTCCATACAGAACTGGGGTTCTTTCAAATGTATGTTCCTCAAAAATTTTGCTGATGACAAGACCCCAACCATGCTGCTCAAGGAATTGGGAAGCCTCAGGATGGAGGGAAAAGAGAAAGTGAAAGACTTTAATTAGAGGTTTATTCATATTTCGAAAAAATTTGCAGTAGAAACTAAACCTCATGACTCCATCACTGTTGACTATTACACGTCTACACTTCTGACCACCATTGCACAGCTGGTCAAGCGAGCTACGAAGCCAACACTTTTAGAAAGCTTTGAAGAGGCTATTTCTATTGAAAAAGACTTGCGCACAATTGGAGTCATCAAGGATGACGAATCAACGAAATAATCCAAGGATGCAAGTAGAAAGCCCCAAGAAATGGCGAGCAAGGGTAGAGATAAGGAAGCAATTGATATTGAGACCCTCACTCGCCTTGTCAAGAACTTGGCCACCAAAATGTTTGAAATCAAGCAATGGAAAATAGACACATTCGCAAGCAGCCATCCACCCAGACAGAGACAGGCGAGCATTTCATCAACCGGCTCATAAATCAACAACCGGTTCACTTCCAAATTTGTGTAGAAACTTGTGTTCCAACTCGAGAATTGCGCTGATCCTAATTTATGTTCGTTCCACGAAGAGTTCCACCTCGAGAACTCTCGCTCAGATTGGCAGCGAGTCGTTACCTCACTTTGCAGTCATACAATTGATGCAAAAGGTGACATGCAGGAGCAACTAGAAGGCACTAATGATAGTGAAGAGGTTACAACTAACGAAACACCAAGTTCTAAGCATTTGGTTAATGCTTATCAGTGCTCGCAAGTAATCTCAAAGACAAA
>APFE030760892.1:0-16609 GCA_000404065.3 Pinus taeda | reverse complement strand
ATCCAATTTTGGAAATAATTATACATAAGGAATTGAAGAAGTTTTTGGATGAAAATATCATCTTTAAACTCATACATTCCACTTGGGTCTCCAATTTGGTACCTATAAGGAAGAAATCAAGAGAGATTCAACTGTGCATGGATTTCCACAATCTTAATCAGGCCTCTGATAAAGACAATTATTTTATTCCATTTATGGAATAGATACTTAAAATAGTGTCGGAATCTGAAATGTTCTCACTATTAGATGCATTTGCTATTTAGAATCAAGTCTTATACTCTAAATATAATATATTAAAACAACTCTTAGAACTAAGTGGTGCTCATTCGCGTATAGGTGCATGCCTTTTGGACTAGTGAACATTGAGGCTACCTTTTAACGTGTAATGGACATAAAATTCAGAGGACTAATCAAGAAAATAATGGTCGTGTATCTTGCCTATGTAACGATATTTTTCAAAAGGCTCTTAGACCATTTACACCATCTTAAACAAATTGTTGAGTGTTTTCGTAAATTCAAGATATCACTAAACCCCAAGAAGATCATCTTTGCAGACCCTAAGGGGAATTATTTTGGGCATATCATTGTTAAGAATGGAATCATTATTGATCCAAAAATATTGAAGGAAATCATGTAGATTCCATATCCCAACTGAAAAAATTCTACGCACTCTTTCTTGGGGAAAATTAACTTTGTCAAAAAGTTCACATCTGATTTCGCGAAAAATTGTAAAACCCTTACAAGATATGAACAAGAATAATTCTATATTCAAATGGAATCAAGAAAAGCAACAAGCCTTTGCGAAAACAAAAGAATTTATTTCTGCGGCCCCTCGCCTTTTGTAGTCCTGATTTCAATAAGGAATTCATGCTATATGATTTTTCCTTGGATCTCTCTATTATGGCAGTGTTGACATGAAATGACAAGCAAGGAAACAAATGACCGATATATTTCATTAACACTAGTATTTAAGGATCTGAATTGAAATATCCTGACATCAATAAACATGCTCATGTAGTTAACAAAGCAGTGAAACACTTCAGACTTTATATCCTGAAAAGTCACGTCAAGACAATAGTCCCCATCCTATGGTTAGAACGTTATTCATGCAAAAGGAACTAGGAGAACGATGGGGAAACTGGATGACTTCACTGTAGAAATATGACCTTGAATTTAAACTTGCACATACTATTAAGGGTCATCGACTATGTCAACTAGTTGCAGAATCTATGGATCCAAAAATAGAGCACAATGAAGATTGGGATGATGAGATAAAGATGTATAATCATATTTTCTGCATAAGTCCCCTATAGAACCATCTTGGTATAACGAGCTAAGGCATTATATGGAACATGGTACTTTACCTTTTGATTTATTAGTAACACAGAACGTGCAATTAGTCTCGAATCTCTTAATATTAGTTGATAAATGGCACTAGGTTTTGAAGACATCATAATGGAGTCTTATTTTGATGCTTAGAATCATTTGAAGTAGATAAAATCCTAGCTAAACTCCATGATGGATCGAATGGAGGTCACTTCGTTGGTGACACAATGACACACAAAATCATTCGAGTGGGATATTACTAGCCTACTCTATTGAGAGACGCACATGTTTACACCAGATAATGTCTTGTATGCCAAAATTGTGCCAAAAGGGAGACAAGAGTGATTGCTCCATTGCAGCTAGTTAAAGTTGAATAATCTTTTCAACAATGGGGCCTAGATGTTATTAGTGATATTTTCAATATTCTTCCAAACAACACTAATATATTCTTACCGCTATGGATTATTTTACATGTTTTTTAGAAGCCATACCACTCAAGCAAGTTAATAATAACATGGTATTACAATTTATCAAGGAATACACCATTACTAGGTTTGATGTTCCAACGTCGCTTGTTTTTTACAATGCTACTTATTTATCATCATTGAAATTATCTGAATTTGCTTTGGATAAAGGTACCATTTTAAAACATTCTTCAAATTATAATCCCCAAGGAAATGGTTTAGCAGAGTCAAGCAACAAGATTATAATATGCATCATTAAGAAAAATATGGTCAATCACCAACATAATTGGCACAATGCTCTATCTAATGCATTGGGCCGATAGGGTAACTCCCAAATCCTCACTTGGAACCTCACCCTACTTCCTAGTATATCAAAAGGAAGTTTTCTACCTCCCAATATTTATGTTCTTTATTTGCAAATTTCTCAAGATTCTCAAGGTAGGTCTTTCCCTACTATTCAATATTTCTCGACATCATCTACATTCATAGAAATGGTTTCTTGGTCGAATCCTTGCTTATTTTTCTTCTTCTTCTTCTTCCTTTTCTTCTTCTTCTTAGATTCTTGGTTACTAACATTAAGACTTTCACCAAGCGAAGAAGAAGAAAGGGAAGAAGATATCATGGGCGAAGAAGGAAAAGGGTCAATGTGAGGTTGGTGTTGTTCAAGTGGAGGACTTGGTTGTGGAGTTGTCTGGACATTCAGAACGAAGGAGGTTGAAAACAACCATACCAGTAAACCTATGGTAAATACAATAAGGGAGAACAAATCCATATAAGGAGCACCAATATTTCCAAAAGGAGGAAAAGGACCAAGATTCCCATTAGAGGGGTTTCCTTGATTGGAAGACTCTGAAACTATTTCCAGCAGACTCAACCTACGGTGTATTAAGAAATTAAAAGGAATAATTGAATAAGAAAAAGTAACAATGAAAGGGGTCACTAGGCATAAAAGGATTACCAAGACACTGTGAATTGTAATTACCGTTAGATACATGCAGGAAATCTCCTTGAATGTTTTGTTCAGTGTATCACATATGATAAGGTGGAAAATTTGGTTACCTAGGGTTGGTTTTCAATTTAATGGGGACTTCCAACATATACCTGAGGGTACGTGGAAGTGTAGTCCATGGTAGTGTTGTCTAATGCATCATGTATGATGGGAAACACACCTATATACTCATACATGGAGTTCTATTTTCATAAAACTGAGGGTACATGGAACAACAATCCTATATACTCAGAAGTATGTAGAATATCGATCACCTGCAGAATGTAACATAGACAATTAATGACAGGTCCTACATTTAGGGATGCCAGAACATGTCTTCTAGCCTAGACCAACTAGATGCGTCTTTATTATTTCAAATTCTCCTTAGGTTCATTGATAAATTTGAATGTTTATCTTGATTAGAGTTTTGGTTTCAAGGATTGAAACGAATTCACTTGAATTCCTAAAATGTAACTAGCATGAGAAAGAAAATTTTCATTCGGTGAAGATATAACTAAAGAATGGAAGTAGTTTCAATTCAATCAATGCAGAAAAAAAAATCTTCCAAACAAGACCTTCAAAGACATTATTCCAATTTGACTATTTCAAACCCTGAATGCATAAGAAAAAAAAAAAAAACTCTTGAATTTTTAATGTTAAGAAAATTGAAACTATGACTAGATTATTGAAACAAAAGAAATTCGATTAGATATCTACAAAAGTACGAAATGTATTTTAATGAATCAATAATCAAGCCATATGTAAAAATGTTGTAATTGAAAAGAAAAAAGCAATTTCCTACAAAAGAGAAATCAAACTAAAATTTCACACAAAATGTTTCCTTTTCAGATAATAAGACAGATCGGAGACTCAGAAAACCATTGCAGACAAGACAAACTTCAAAGCAAGACAGGCAAGCATTTATTTTTCACTTTCTAGGCATCATCACAAGTAATCTATATAGACCAGTGTGATGGCTCACACTTAATCAATATAAAAAATATACTACAATGCACTTTCACTAGTTCATCATAGTTTACAAGAAAGAAAACTATATTGCATCGCACTTCATGCATAGGAAAACTGTAAGGAGTCACACTATCACTAGTTCATCACAATTTACAAGAAGTAAAACTAAAATGAGTTGCACTTTCACAACAACAAAAAAGTGTGATGAGTTGCACTGTCACAAGAGGAAAAGTATGATGGGTCTAATATGCACGGAAAGCGAGGAAAAACCCCTAATCAAACTCCAAATTAAATTTTCCTAAGTCCAATGACAATATAAACAAGACAAATAGAGTCGACTACAAAGGTCCTAAAAGTTATGGAAAATAAAACCACTAAAGAAAATATCGTTCGACAATGGAGTCGCCAAGTTGTTTTGTGGATAAATTATTTCTGCGGACATAAGCAATCTCCCTAGACGTAATGGCTTATCCTAGAAACAACTAAGAAAAAAATTTAATGTTTTTCCTTAGAGATGTTTGAAATATGAAAGAAAGACCTACCTAGAATCCAAGGTAACCTTCCTTCTTCTCCCTACTTCTTTCTTAATAAAATACTCATCCTCCCATGTAGAGTCTTCAGCAGATAAGTTCTTCCACTTAATGTGATACTCTATAATTGATATGTTTTGTAGCTGTCAGATTCTTGTTTCTATGATTTCTTAAGGCTCCAATAGTATTTTTCCTTTTTTAGAGTTTTTCTTGAATTTTTTCTCAGAAGGAAAGGAAATTGAATTATGGGAAGATAGCAGCACCTCTAACAACATTATTGAAGAAAGATGCACTCTCAACAAAGTATGATGATGTGGAATAATTTCTTTGATACTTAATGTTACATAACCAAATAAAAAAACAGAAGAAAAGATAGATAAATGATGTGAAAATAAGCCTCTTCGAGGGGGAAACCTCCTTTACATCACATAAATGAGCATTTCTTGGACGATTCAAATGAAAAAGCATCCTTAGTATATATAAGACTCTAAGGGGTCAAAATATGATTAGGGCCTACATAACAATAATAATGTAAGGGCACAAAAATAACAATAGCGGGCTTCTATGGGGCACAACAATAACAATAGTGGCTTTCTATGGGGTACAACAATAAAAATATGGGAGCTGAACTAGTACTAAAGGGACCTAACAATTTCCCTTAAGTTTACTAATCTATTCATCTTCCCTTATACACAACCGTTAACCCTCCTAACATTTGTAGTCATTTCAACCTTTGTTGTCGTTGTTTTGTAGATAAATTCCTTCTGCGGATAGAAGCAACCTCCCTAGACCCACTGGCTTAGCCTAGAAACAACCAAGAGAAAATTACAATGTTTTTCCTTAGAGATGTTTGAAATATGAAAGGTGTTGAGATTGCAACAAGATGATGGAGCTTAGTGAAAAGAGTCGCCTTCACTAAGTGGGCCCGCAGGCTATTTTTGGCGCAAGTCTATTTTTAGACTATGTCTATTTTTAAGACATATGGATCATGTCTATGGATTGCAGGTTGTTGTTTATGGATGATTGATCAAGTTGGAAAAAATAGATGGACTTCTATTTTTAGACCACAGCGGAGTGACACCACAGCGGAGTGACTGCTCAGTCTAAATATAGAACAGTCAAATATTATTAGCTCATAATAATATTTAGACTATAAACTTTGTCTTATTCTCTTGGAGCACTTCAGGATGAGCTACGGATGTGGTACATGCAGATCCCAGAAGGAAATACGTGGTTACCTATGGGATGACTAATATTTGCATGCAGGACTTCAGTTAGAACTCAAGTGAGTTGAGTTTAGTGGACTGGAGGTGCAGTTGATGGAGTTGTGTTCAGTTTAGCTTTGTTAAACTGGTTGTATTTAGTCTAACTGGAAAATAGACTAGAGATGAGTTGGGTGAATTAGTTATTAATTAATTCACAAGTTATTAACTCATAATACAACTAATGAATACATCAGTTAACTCAGTTGCATGTCAGTGCATGTTCAGTTCAGCAGGGACAGGTGTTAGAGAATCAGATTGCTATCAGTTGTGACTATAGTTGTGCATCAGATCTTTCACAATCAAGGGATTGAGTATGCCAATGAGTTTGCCCACATATTTGCCCACATTGTAGCTTGTGCTCACATGATTTAGCCAAGGAAAGACGTGGCTGCCTTGGAATTATCACCGGTTCTTGTGCAGGTATTGAGCAGCGGAGGTAGGCAAGCAGCGAAGAGATTTGAGCCAGTGATTGATTCAGATCTGAGCTGTATTGTGTGTAACAGGTGGAGCTGGTACTGGATTGCTTGTGATAAGCATTGTACTTTGTAATGTTACATGACTCAATCCTTAATATACAGATAGTTGGGGTTTTTAGCGAGATGCTTTCCCCGGGATACATACTGTGTTAATGTGTGAATGCTCTTGATGTTTTTATTGTTATTGATGCTGCTATATTGATGATCAACGTAGAGGAGCTTATGTATTGTGTATGTTTTCCGCAATAGTACATGATCAGGATATTCTCTGTTGAATATGTGTTAAATTATTCAAAATTTCTACATGGTATCAGAGCTATCATTGATGCTAGACAAGCTGGTGCTCCACCAAAAGGAAATGGGAACACGTCTCAAGAGAATTGATGTTGGAATTATGAAAGATCATAGTATAACAGGTAAACAACAAAGAATGAAGAAAGAAAGGTATACACAGGTTCACCATTGACCAAGTCGCATATACACGCAGGTTCACTATATACGAAGTCACGTATATGTACACACGCACTTTCATAGAAGGAAAGGCGCGTACATGTTGGAAAACTAAGTTTTGGTCTATGGTATTTGGTCCATGGTATTTTGGTATTGGTCCATGGTATTTGGTCTGAGGTATTGACACCAGGTTTTGGGTCCAAGGTATTGGTCCTATGTGGTTTTGGACCATGGTATTGAGAGAGGCCTAAACCTATATAAGGAGGAGAATATCATTAGGCCAAGGGTGCAAGTGCAAGTGATGAATATCTAATGAAGTGTGAGATCCAGCATGCAGGTTATGAGTTGTGATGCTTTGCTAAGAATGCACCTATGTGACGAATGAAGGTTGATGGACTAGGATCATGAAGACTAAAATGCATTATCATTACATGGGTTTCAATGGTTCAGTTGTTGGGTGATTTAGAGATTGATGATGCATATATGGTTGATGGTTGTACTGCAGTGGTGATTTATTTTTTGCTTTGATGTTATTGATGGATCCAGTCTAAAAATTTATGAAACGTGGTCCCTGGAAGAAAAGAGAAGGTCGTAGCCTTCTGTAGGTCGGCACCTATGTACTAGTAAATATATCGGCTAGTACAAGAGCTAGGGGATTGTAGCTCCCTTCCAGTAGAAACTGGAGAACAAGAGAAGGTTGTAGCCTTCTGCAAGTGGGTGCCTATGTACTGGTATGAGTCTGCACCAGTACAAGATTGTAAACTTGTTCTTCTTATATTAAAGAAAACAACAACAGGTGGTTTTTGTCCTGCATTGGGTTTCCACCTTATATCATGGTGTTCATGTGTGTTTCTTATATGTGATGATCTGTTCTATTTTTCTGCACCTGGTTACTATTTATATGGTTAATGAAGTTCTGATGCACTGATTAAAGATCAACATATGATGAATTAACTGAATCATAAGTTTACTGGATATATGCTAGTTGCATTCAACACAGTGCGTGTACACATGGGTTCCCTTAACTAAAGTAGTGTATATGAATCTGATTATGGAAATGAAAAAGTTATTGATTCACTAATACTGATTCCCCCCCCCCCCCCCCCAGTATTATTTCCAACAATTGAGGCCCATGTTGCTTCTACTGCAGGTCCGAGTGGTTGCAACAATGGGCACACCAACCCCATCAACGTGGGATGTCTCCACTTCTACCAAGTTTCATGACAAATTTAGTTTTTTTCTCAATATGATTTTCTTTTTTTACTAGACCTTTAAGTGTTGGCATGTGTAGTCTACTCTATAGTCAATTTGTAACTTCCCATATGCATCAAACTATGTATAATAAAGTTCATATTGAGCACTCTCTGTTTTTGGAGATTTGGTTTAGATATATAGTTTATTTTTGGATTTATACCATGTTGTTTCCCATGAGGCAAGCCACTGGTAGAAGGGTTGTCAAGCAGTTGTAACTTTCTCTAGTTAATGGAAAATCAACTTTATATATATATATAAAATGAGAGAGAGAGAGAGAGAGAGAGAGAGAGAGAGAGAGAGAGAGAGAGAGAGAGAGTCTCACTCGAGTGATTGTGGAATGGATTGTCATTCTTCCCACCCAAATTATTTTTACGTTAATGACATGTTGAGAATATTGCTATAATGGTTTGGAGTCAATTTAGCTTCAAAACCCAGTGGTAGTTAGGGGTAGACATCTAAAATCCAACTATGTTATGGGTTGATGTGGCCCAAACTCCTGAATTGTAGTTTCTTAGACCAAAGTTATTCTCACATTTTTTATTTTTTATTTTTTTATTTTTATTTTTATTTTTTATTTTTATTTTTTATAATAATAATAATATAAATAAATTAACATAAACTCTATTTTACTATTATTTTTTTAATATAAATAAATTGTATTTTATTTTAATATATGATAATTTATTTTAAACACCAAAACTAATAATTAAATCTAAACTTTACCACCTTACCTTATTTTATGTTTGTAATAAAAGAAAATTGAAATTTATTCACCTTTAAAGTAATCTCAATAACATACTTATTCCCACATTTTACATTAAGAAATCCAATATTTTGTGACATTATCAAAGGATTGTGTTTTGCCAATGAAGAATAATAATAGGTTATGTTATACATTGATGTTTGATACTTGTCATATACAAACAAGACTAATAACTGTGTTGTAACATAGTCCTTGCCTCTACCGCTAATTAATTTCACATATGCTTCTTTGGAACAACCATCTCCGCACAACCTCCTCTACACAACTATCACTACACAACTTCCTCTGCATAGTTATCTTCGTGCTCAACAACGTCTTTTTTTTAGTCATTGACATTTGAAGAAGTTATTATTTGATATGGGTCCCATAGCTCGTGGGAGAAATAATTCTACAATAATGACAACATAACGATTTGAAATATGTGCGGAAGGATGATGTGCGGAGCAAGGAACTTAAAACTCCGCACGCACACACCTTCGCAGTTCAACGAAGCATGCTTGCTAAAAATACCATATTTGTATATGTAGGACCGATGTCAGGTAAGAATTTAGATGTTTATAGAAGTTTTGATACACGTCTTATCTGCACCTCCCCCCCATGCAAACAACATGCAAGCTTTGTTTATGGTTATGTCTATGAAATTAGCCACATGCGAAAGTGTGGAGAAAGTCCACTGCTCGGAGGAAGTGCATTGTGCAAAGAATTATTTCAAGCTTCCTTTGTCCAGATCTCCGCACTCGGCACTAAAGTCCTTTATTTCTAATATTTTAGTATTAAATAATTCATATTTTCTGTTCGCAATAACACCGAGGCAAGCGGTGGACACATACAATACTATTTGTAATGTTTTACTTATAAATAATGCATATCACTAGTCAATTGAAAATTGTTCTGAAAGTCTTAGTGCGGAAGAAGTGCATTATGCAGAGGAAGCTTTTAAGTATTCATTGTGTGGATCTTCACACTCCACACTAAAGGATTTTATTGCTAATATTTTAGTATTAAATAATCTGTATTTTTTGTTTGCAATAATATTGAGGGAAGCGGTGCACCCATACGATGTTATCGGTTATTTTTTATTTTTTATATATAAATAATGCATATTTCTGTATTTCGAATATCACTAGTCAATTGAGTAAAGGTTCTATAGAGTGCGAGAAAAATCATGTGGAGGAAGTCCACTGTGCATAGAAAACTTTCAAGCTTTCATTGTGTCGATCTTTGCACTTCGCACTAAATGCTTTTGTTGCTAACATTTTAGTATTAAAATGAAATTTTGAATGCATAAATGGATTCAGCATGCTGAAAAAACCCCAAAGCACTCAAACTTTGAAAATTAGACAACTTAAACTTATGATTCTTGAAAATTTTTACCAAATTTTAAGCAAAATTTATCCAAAAAAGTGCTTGAAAATGGGTCATTTCATCTATTAATTATACTACTTCTATGGAAAAGAAAGCATCACATTTTAGAATATATTTATTATAAATATTACCTGTATGTTTAAGATTAATTAAAAATAATATTCTTCATTTTTATGGTTTAATGAAAGGTTATGATCAAATTTATTAAGTTACATGCATTTTATAAATGGGATTTTTGTGATTATTTGCATTATTAGAAGCCTAGATCCATCTTAACTCCGGATCTACCAAGCACCGAGAGGGATTAAATCTCTTGACATGCAAACCTCTTTTAGAGAGAAAAGAGGTTTGATCTCTCTCGATGCTTGGCATATCTGGGGTTAAGATGGATCTAGGCTAGTTTTATGTTGGCGATAGTGTTCTTCTAGCTAGAAGCCATGATGATCTCAATGAGCAGAATAAGATCCTTCATGATTACAGCTCCAAGATGGGTATGACTATTAATACTAACAAGACTAAAGTGATGATAATTAAATATAAAAATATCAACCATGATTTAATCTACAGTAACAATTACTTGGAGCATGTTTCTTCATGCAAGTATTTAGGTATTGGCGTTCATCATGAACTCAACTAGAATTATAACATTGAGAAAAAGATTAGTTGAGGTTGGAAAGCTTATTATGAGCATGAAAAAAATTGTAAGTCGATTGATCTTTGGATTTGGAGCAAAAAAAGTTCCTCTTTTAGACTCCAGTCACCCTTGTTATTCTATATCGATGTGAGGTGTGAGGTTTGGGGTTGTAGTATATCTGGAGAATTATGGAGGAAGAACAAGCCGATCCAAAACCAATTTATAACCTACAGCCTCATGATTAAAGGAAATACTCCCTGTCCTCTCCTCTTGATTGAAGCTATCCTTCCCACCATTGAAAGCATGGTTATGTTTAGGTATTTGATGTATAAGAAGAAACTTTACAATATGGAAGCCAAGAAGCTCCCCAAAAGTGTTTCTAACTCTAGCCAACACCCAACATTCGACTCAAGTATGGATGGCATAAGGATGCCCAGTCTTGGCTTGATCAATGGGGGATAAAAAAGGAGATCATTATAGAGAATAAGGATAATATTAAAAATACTATTACCTCCAAATTTAAGCATAAGTTGTGTGATGATAAGCAATTATAATGAAAAATGAAGCTAAGGTATTATAAGGAGGTAATCAACCCCACTCTTGGTAACCAAAATTATCTTTTTGTTTTCACTATTGTTAAGAAGAAAATGAACATTACAATTAAAAGGACTGATTCTCATGAGCTTCAAATTGAAATCGGGCATTGGTCTATTCCCAAAACACCCTAGGACGAAGAATATATTACCTTTGCATTACTAAGAGGTTTGAAGATAAAAACACTTTCTCTTGGATTTCCAAGTTCTTACTCACATTCACTCTCCTTTCCAAAAACATTTGCCACACTACCAACCTTCTTGACTTGTTAAGTCAACAAAACTATAGTGATCTAGGAGCACTTCTTTCTCTTCCTTTTCATCATAGAAACGCCATATTAAAGAGTCGCAATTAATCTCTTACTTTCTTAAGGTCCTATAGACCACATTGGTTTTAGTGGACGTTAATCATTATCATAATTATTAATTAATTATAGTTATAATTATTAATTTTATATTCTATCTTTTATTTTATTTTATTTTGACCTAGTCAAAATGTTTCGAAGGACATTACAAATCTTTAAATTATGGGATTACTTTTAACCTTTTATTATTTTTAATTTAGCCACATTGTATGTTTTACACATTTTCGCATTACAACATCTTCTCCATATATTTTTTTCTTAGTTTTATTTTAAAAATGTTATTAATAAATAAAAATAATATTTATAAATTATTTTGATTTTTGAATGAATTTAGGATTTTGGGCAATTGTTATTGTTAAGCAATTGGTATGGCATGGTTTGTCTCAAGCCTATTACAAGTTATAACTTGCCTAGTAAAAGGGGTAGTATGATGTAAGAATCTTGTTATTTGTAAGTTTATTGTAAATATTAAGTTTAAATTTTAAAAACGTTGTAAAATTAAATTAAATTAAATTATTTATAGAATATTTTGATTTTGAAATGATTTATGGTTTTCAAGCATGTGGTGTTGATAAGCCATGGTATTAGCCCATGGGTTTGTAGCAAATCTTATCTAGAAGTTAGTAATACCCATGATAAATTGGGGATGAATATTGATGGTAAGTATTAAATTTTTATGTGCTTATTAATTAAATTTAAATATGGTTACAAAATCATTATTTTAATTTATATGGTAAAATGGATCTTAATTCATAACCACTATTTAGATGTTATATATTTTAATGTGATATGTATATTACGATTTTCTTCTATCTCAAATATTGTTCCTAATTTTATTAATGAAAAAAAAATTACAATATAAAAGAATTGAATTTAAAAAATATTTACATCTAACATAATGCATACACATCTACCCTATATTGGGTTGTAGAGCACCTCTCGACGCAAAAAGATGTATTCTACCTGTGCTATGTTTTGGAAATTTTTTTTTTTTCAGTATAATTTGCTAAAAATCCAATACAAATTTCTTCTAATCACAAGATTGATTTGCAAACTCTCCACAATTTGAGTGCCCCAATGGTTTTTCAAGATGTTGAATCCATTATGCAGCCAAAAGGCCATTTTAAACAATAAAAAATAAGATTTGGTTAAAACAATTTCATCGGATTACAACCAAAAAGTCCAAAACATAGCATGTTTAGACAACACCTTATTAAAACATTTTTAGCAAATAGCTCACTTCCAATCCTAACATGATTCAATGTCCTAAGCCATCCACGAAATCGGACCTTTCATTAGACCTTGAATCCTAGAAATCAGACGTATGTTTTGATTATAGGGATTGTTTCTATATGTCGTTTTAATAGAGTCATCTTACGTTGTATTGACTACCTCAAGACTAAGACTATTCTGCGTGAAGCTCATAGTGGTGTGTGTACATGTGGCATTGTGTACACGTTGTGCAGGTGGTGTCATGTACACACACATACATATATAAATTCTTTCACACAATTTATCTCCAAAAATATCACACAACATTCAAGTTTCAAGTTTTTTACATACAATTTATCTCCAGAGCTTCACAAGTGAACCAATGTTGTTCTGAAGCATCCCTTCCTGTTCCATGGAACACAGGAAGTTTCAACATCACATAATATCTATTTGTTCCCATCTTAAGTGTTGTGGTTGTAATTACTATCCATAAACCTGTGGTGCTCCCAATGGGTGTGGGGGCACAACAATAACATCATGGGTCTTTAAATGAGAAAATGATTAGATCCAACAAGATGCAAGAGTTCTAATTAAGATCTGGACTATCTTTTTATTAAAGGGAAGTGATTTGGAAAATGTATATATGCGGAGTGGGAAGAAGTGATTTGGAAAATGTTTTAGGTTATTTAAAATTAAAAGATTGTGTAGTTTAATTATTAGACATTTTTTTTTAATCTTTTTTCTAGTGATATTTTCTGGATCCAAAATCTGGGGGGAATTTTTTGGAATGGTAAGTTTGAGCTTTATAATCTACACAATCTAGGGACCCCAAGCATTTTTTAGGGTGTTGAATCCATTTTATCCAAAATCTGGTGGGAATTTTTTTGAATGGTAAGTTCTAGCTCTATAGTCTACATAATCTAGGTGCCCCAAGCGTTTTTGAGGGCATTGAATCCATTTATGCATTAAAAAACACATTTTAAACAACAAAAGTCCATGATATTGGAATATTTTTTCATAGCTAGATTCCAACCAAAAAAGTAAAAACATCTAATGGTTAGATTGCTCCTTAAAACTAGACAGGAAGATGTATAAAAGGAGATGATGATGTTTTTACTATTTATAAATATAAATCCAAAACCCTTAGATTGAGTTAGGTAGGATGCATTGAGGGTGTCATCACCTCACTCAATGAGTGAGATTGACATGTTGTCTGACTAGCATTAATATAGATACATGGTATGAGCCAAGGTTTTGTGGAATTGTAAAGAAGTGGTAATGGTTGTGTTATGGTCTGTATTGGGTTATCGATGCTTGCACGCAAGCACTATTAGGTGGTGGCGACCATGATTACTGTATCATCATTTTCGATGTTAGCTCGGTCCTTAACATTTGTTGCCCTCTTCCTCCACCAATTTATGGCTTCAAGCATGTCATTCAAGATGCAATGTGTACTAATTTTTCTTTAGTTGTGGTTGTTTCTTTTTTTTCTCCCTCTAGCTTGCCCAAGAAACTATGAGTGGTGGAGAGTTTTCCACACCCAAGTTTTTCTACAACACTTTGGTCTGTAAACTCTCCTGTAGTGTGATTGTTTGGTCTATATCTATACGTTCATAAATATGGTTAGGCAAAGGGCACGATGTAGGCATAGTAATGACAGTCGTAGAAGAATTGGAGGATATTTAGCTCACTCGAGGACATAGACTTCATCTCACATATTCAGGGACTAGATCCCCATGGAGGTTAAGGATGAACCATGTGAGTTTGAAGCAGATGTTACAGTTAAGAGAGATTGTTTATTGGATTTAGAAGGGTTAGCAAATATAATGAACCAGGGGCTTGACCCAAGGCATACCTGTGGAAAACAAGACCAATACCTGTTGACAATTGATTTATATTGGAGAATGAAGATGATGTTGGGTAGAGTAATCATGGCCAGGAAGGGTGCAAAATAAGAGATACCGTTGATGTTAGGTAAGGTGGTGCTCCACCAAAAGGAAATGGGAGCACGTCTCAAGAGAATTGAGGCCCATGTTGGTTATGCTCCAGGTCTGAGTGGTTGGAACAGTGGGCACACCAACCCCATCAACTTGGGGTGTCTCCACTTCTACCAAGTTTCAAGACAAATTCAATTTATTTCTCTATCTAGTTTTCTTGTTTACTAGACCTTTAAGTGTTGACTTGTGTAGTCTACTCTATAGTTAATTTGCAATTTCTCATATGCATCAAACTATTTATAATCAGGTTCCTATTGAGAACTCTCTATTTTTGGATATTTGGTCTAGATATATAGTTAATTTTGGATTGATTCCATGTTGTTTTTCCAATGGCCCGGTTTCCAATGAGACAAGCCACTGATAGCAAGGATGTCAAGCAGTTGTAACTTTCTATAGTTAATGGAAAATTAACTTTATCTATACATTACATACATACATACATACATACATACATACCATACATACATAATACATACATACATACATACATACTACATAATAACATACATACATACATATTACTTATATAATATATATATTATATATTATATATATATATAATATATATATATATTATATATATATATATATATATATATATATATGTCACTCGAGTGGTTGTGGAATGGAGTGTCATCCTTCCCACCCTATTAACACTAGAAAATTGTGCACATGTTTGCACAATCCAAAAGACATTAAAAGTTGCCTAGAAGAATGCACAATTGAAGATTTTCCAGTTGAAGACATTATGAAGTTCAAAAAATTTAATTTCTCATAAGGTCAAAAGGTTATGGATTTTAAAAATTGAAGTTTGCGCGTCTTTTTATTCGATAGCCACACATCGCGTGGATTTCGATCATATACATATACATATATATGTATATGTATGTATGTATGTATGTATGTATATGTGTGTGTGCTGTGTATTATATATGATTATATATATTATATATATATTATATATATTATATTATATATATATTATATATATATATATATATATATATATATATATATTATATATATATGTCACTCGAGTGGTTGTGGAATGGAGTGTAATCCTTCCCACCTTGTTAACACTAGAAAATTGTACACATGTTTGCACAATCCAGAAGACGCTAAAAGCCGCCTAGAAGAATGCACAAGTGAAGATTTTCCAGTTGAAGACATTATGAAGTTCAAAAAAATTAATTTCTCATAAAGTCAAAAGGTTATGGAGTTTAAAAATTGAAGTTTGCGTGTCTTTTTATTCGATAGCCGCACACCGCGTGGTATTTCCTTCGAAATCCACCCGGTCGAGAAAATCGTTGACTCAACAAAATTGGGACCACTTCCCACACTTGCAAGTGATTCCCTGAAAGGATCTCAATCAAGGACAACCAAATTCGAGCCACCCTAAATATATGCGACCCTCAATGGAATCATCTTGTCATACTCATGATTCATTGTCATTCATGAACCAAGAGAGGGAAGATGGATTCAAAATTTTTGTATAAATAGGGCATGGGAGAACCAAAATATGGGACAATGTTATGTTGGCCAAATTGATATAAGAGAAGCCTAACATTTCATTGTTGAAGCAAAGAAAGTAAGAGCACTAGCATGTTGGCTATATTTCTTCTAAGCAATCCATCATCTTAGTGTGAGGAGAAGAGTCCATCATTGAGAGAGTCTTCATATGATCCAGGTGGATGTTGGTGGCCACCCACCTATCCCATTTGGACCCCCACAATTGTCTCTTTCAGCATTTTCAGTTTCCTTAATTGTAGCACAACTTACTATTTTTAGCAGTTTTTCGAGTCCTGATCTTCCGGAGCCGTTTTGAGGCCCTAAACGACGTTTTTTGGGGAATCCGGGGGCAACATGGGTCATGGAATGGACCAATGTTTCCCGTTCCAATAATGATAGTGCTCGAATAGATCTTTCTAATGAGCTATTGTACGCGTCAAACGGAGATC
>APFE030760888.1:38651-67930 GCA_000404065.3 Pinus taeda | reverse complement strand
TTTTTTGATGATATACTAATCTACAGCAAGTCTTGGAAGGATCATGTTGAACATGTTGACAGGGTGCTACAACTATTGGAGGAGAAACAATTATATGCAAAAGATCCAAATGTTTCTTTGGAGTACAAGAGGTGGAATATCTGGGTCATATTGTATCTCATGAAGGAGTTAAGGTAGACCCTAGCAAAATTAAAGCCATTAAGGAATGGAAAATCCCCACATCCATAAAGCATCTGTGTGGATTTCTTGGGTTGACAGGTATTATCGCAAGTTTGTTAAGAATTATGGGAGAATAGCAACACCTCTAACAACATTATTGAAGAAAGATGCATTTTCATGACTCGGAAGCAACAAAAAAGGCCCTTTGAACATCTTAAAGGCAATGTTGCCAAGCACCGGTCTTAGCTACACGGACTTCAACAAAAAAACCTTTATGTGAATGTGATGCTAGGGAAATGGAATTGGTGTTGTTCTAATGCAAGATGAAAGACCCATTGCTTTTGAAAGTCGTCCAATCAAAGGAAAGTTTTTAAGCAAATCTATTTATGAGAAGGAAATGTTGGCAATACTACATGCACTTAAGAAATGGCGACCCTACCTAATGGGAAGACACTTCAGGTAAAAACGGATCATGATAGCCTTAAATACTTTTTAGAACAAAGATTATCCTCTGAAGAGCAACAAAAGTGGGTCACAAAGATGTTGGGTTATGACTTTGAAATATCTACAAAAAAGGGAAGCAAGATGTTGTGGCAGATGCATTCTCAAGAAAGGATGAGGATGTGGAAGCATTTCTTCGCGCCATTTCTATTATCCAACCAGATTGGATAAATGAAGCAAGGGATGAATGGAAGAATGTCGAGGAAGTGTGGGCACTCATTCAAAAGATACAACAAGATCCTAGTACATCAGATACATTTAGCTGGAAAAATGATTTGTTATGGTACAAGGATCGGTTATACCTATGAAAGAATTCCCAACTCAAACAAAAGATTCTTAGGGAACTGCACACCTCTCCCTTAGGAGGGCACTCAAGATCTCTAAAAAATCTACCACAGGGTTAAGAAGGATTTTTTTTGCGATGACCTTAAATCGGATATTCAAACGTTTTTGGAAAAATGTTTGGTTTTCCAACAAAATAAAGTTGAAACAATTAAGACCCCAAGACTTTTACAACCTTTATCCATTCCAAGCCAGCGTTGGGAGGAGGTTTCAATGGATTTTATCACAACTTTACCCAAGTCTGAAGGAAATAGTGTTATCATGGTGGTAGTTGACAAACTTACCAAGTATGCACACTTTTGTGCATTATCTCATCCATTTAAAGTGAGTACAGTTTCTACTGCATTTATGGAAACAATTCAATAGCTACATGGAAACCTGAAGATTATTGTAAGTGACAGAGATTCCATTTTCACTGGAAATTTTTGGACAAAATTGTTTTCTTGCCTTGGTACTTAGTTAGCTCATAGCTCATCTTATCATCCTCAATCTGATGGGCATAATGAGATAGTAAACAAATGTTTGGAAGGATATATTCATTGCCTGTATCTGATAAACAGACACAATGGATCAAATGGTTGCCTTTGGTTGAATGGTGGTATAACACTTCCTTCCATACTGCAAAAAAAATGACCCCATTTATGGCACTTTATGGATATCATCCACCATCAATCACATCATATTTAAGAGAAAATTCTAAGGTTCAAGTAGTGGAAGATCACATCGAGCATCAGCGACAAGTTCTCCAACTCTTAAAGGATAACCTCACCTTGGCACAGAATAGAATGAAACAACAAGCAGATCAACATTGAAGCGAAAGAAGTTTTGATGTAGGTGATTGGGTATTCCTACGGCTACAACCATATAAACAAATCTCCCTCAAGCAAGCTAAGAAGGATAATAAATTATCACCAAAGTATTATGGTCTGTACAAGGTGTTGCAAAAGATAGGTACTATGGCATACAAATTGGAGCTTCTTGTAGCTTCCCGAGTGCAAACAGTTTTCCATGTTTCATGCTTAAAGAAGGTTGTAGGTGATAAACTTCCAGTCCAAACAATATTGCCATAAATTGATGAGGAAGGAAAAATCATATTGGAACCTGATGCATTCAAAGAAATAAGAACTCGACAACTACAAAATAGATCAATTTCAGAGTATATGATCAAGTGGAAGGATTTACCCATTAAAGATTCCACATGGGAGGATGAGAATTTATATAGAAGCATCCAAAACTACTCAAGCATTCAGGACAACACTTTTTTAAAGGAGAGGGGAATGTTAAGTCCCTATAATACTAGTGATTCCCCCATTATTATTGTTGTTGTATCCTTTATTGTTATTGTTGTTCCCCTATTGTCCCCATATTGTTATTATTGTGCCCCATAGAATCCCTCTATTGTTATTTTCATGCCTTTATATTATTATTGTTAGGTTAGCTTGGTTATATTGTGACCCCTTAGACTCCTATATATAGAAATGAGGTTTTGTCATTCGAACCATACAAGAATTGTTCCTTTTTGTAATGTAAAGGAGGTTGCCCCCTCGACGAGGCTGAATTCTAAGACATTGATCTATCTTTTCTATCTTTTTGTGAGCTGGTTTCATAATAGCCAACATATTTTTCAATTGTAAGTGTAGGAGGAGGAGAAAGAGTAGGTTGAGAAACACTCATAAGAGAAGTGCTAGCTAGAATTACTAGAATGGAAAACATGGGGGATGTCTATAAACTGGATGATGCATTAGAGAAGGTACTAGATAAGGACTAATAACCTAGTGGGACGAACATGCCACCATACATATGCGCCTATGGTGATGTAAAAAACATAGATGTGGAAGCGACATTTGATGTTTCAACCATAATGGTAGACACAAGATGGGAAGCCATATCGGTTCGAGTCATGGTCAATAATCCTAATGTAGATTACCACGTGAAATTCACGAGTGAGTCAAAAGAACTAGGTAAAGGAGCTTGTACAGGAGGTGGAGGAGGAAGAAGAGGATGGGTTGGATAAAGGAAAAGTCCCTCCAAATGAGTAGAATGATGAGGCTCTTCTTGTGCGATATCCTCAATACTCACAAGTCCAGGTGGAAACGGTTCACCGTCAAGGCTGAGATATATAGTAGGTAGATCTATTTGAGAAAAAGGAAGAGAAGATGGAATATCTGAAGTAACAAATAAAGATGATTGAGGATCCATAGGTTCTATGACCTCACGAAATAAATTTTCTGACTTAAGAAGGTCAAATTGTATAACCTCAGGCAAGAAAGTTTGATGGAATTTAGTATCTATTTTGTCGGTTTCACCGATAAGAGTAGATGTAAGGTTGGGTTGGGTACTGAAGGGGACAAATGATTCTGGTTGATCAGATTCTAGAGGAGGAACAAAAGTAGTTTTTGAGTTTCCTGATTTGATATTTGTGCTCCTTTATGCTTCTAACAATGGACAGGAGTAGCCACTCGTGGAAGAGGAGGATTATTTTACATTCTACATGAACGACGGAATCAAGGATCTTTTTGTTCCACGTTGGATAGTAAATGTTGTTAGTGTATCAAGGTAATAAAGGCAGTAGACTCAATTACCTATGGATGGATAGAAATCTAATGGGACTCCCAAAATATGCTCAATGGTACGTGGGACTGTAATCTGTAATAGTGTTTTCTAATGTGTAACTGTTCAATGAGATTGTTTCCATATAATTTACATGCATGGAGTTCCACAATTATACCCAAAGGTATGTAGAGTATGATCCTTTACACTCACATAGTGGAACGTGATTTCACCCCCGGGATGAAACGCTGGAAAACAACAACATCTCCTACTTTTGATGACGACAAAACATGTCTCTAGCCTATACCTCTATTTGTTTGTGTTAATGTTACAAATGCTCCTTAGGTTGACTCAGTAGATTTTAAGTTGATCTTGAATTAACTTTTAGTTTTATGGCTCACCATGAATTCACCTGAATTCCCTAAAATGAAAATCCAACATGTGGAAATAGAATCTTCCTCTTCAATGAAAATGAAAATCCAACATGTGGAAATAGAATCTTCCTCTTCAATGAAAATCTAGCTAAGGGAAGAGACAAACAATATGTAGCATAGAAAATGCAGCAAACAAAACACTCAAGGCAGTTCCCTTTTCATGCAGATGTTCCTAAATCAATGTAGATGCAAAAACCCTAAAATCCAACGCAAGATTTTTTCCTTTCACCACACTTTATTTTCGAAAATGAGGAAAATAATATGTAAATTCTAACCACTCAATCAAATGCACTTTTCAAAATGAGGAATAGAACAACAATTCATCCAAGTGATCAATGATAATAAAAAAACAAGCTTACAAGCGACCTAATGATAAGAAAAAATAAAAATCAAAACCAATAATTACCAAAGGAAATCACACACAAATGAAAACAAAATGGAGGTTTCAGAGAGACCAAAAGACACTCAATACTCAAGAAAGGTTAGTTGGAAGTAGGCTGAGAAAAGAAACACTAAGAAAACAAGGAAAATTTTGTGCAAAAATAGTGATCAACGCAGGTACAGAAGAGGCACCAGTGCTTTGCAATGCAGGCACAAAGTGGGCCCAAGTGGGGTGCAATGCTCTATCAATAGACCAAAGGGTATGTTGGTCTAGGGAAAGAGGATTCTGACACAAAAATTTCAAACAAGACTCAATGAAATCATTTCCTAGGTCTGTTCTTTGTTGGTTAAAGAAGCAAAGGTCTATGGAAGAGGTGAATCAAACACAAGGGACAAAGAAACCACCAATGGAATACATCGTTCCCTAGTATGGTTGTTAATTTGTTATGTGATATTTACGATTGTGGACAAAAGTATCTCCCCTAGCTTTGGTGGCTACCCTAGAACAACAGAAAGAAAAAGGACCCAATGTTTTCCTTAAAGTAAGTATATGAAGGGATGAAATGCACTTGGAATATGTTGTATCTTTCGCTCCTTCTTTGGATTGAATGCTCCAATCCTAGCTCCAGCTGCCAAAATTAGAGCCTACACAACCAGATAACACAAGCCAAGAAACTATGCAATCTATTTAGCATCATCTATCAACTTTATTCAACATATCAACATGGTATTGAAATACATGAAATAACGACATCACATATGTAGAAATTTCACTTGTAGAACAAACTGATATATGCAATGTCCTAAGGCATAATACTTGTTCTACTTCTACAAAACATTAAGCGGAAGCATAATCAAATTCATGATAAACATCAAGTAGAAACATGCATAACTAATCAAGAGAAATAATCACACATAACACAAGATATATCCAGGGGAAAGCACCAACATAAAACCCCAACCATGTATTATCAATCAAGTGGAAATCCTCTTCACAATACAAAATAATTAGCTCTCAAGCTATTCAGCTCTCAATGAACTATGAAGATATGAAGATATGTCTCTCAACCACCCAAGCCCTATTTATATAGGCTTTCCCTATGGCCCTTACGTAGTTTTCTTAGGAAATAATAGCAAAAGCATATGCTATTAATTCCAACATACCAGAAACAACCAATGGTCCAACTACGTATTCCTTAAGAACACTAGTTCCTCAACCATGCAAAAACTACTTACTAGAAATAGTTAAGCATCTGATAGTACATTGTCCCACATCTGATCTCAACTGGGTCTCTGACAGAACTGACATGTAATAGTTATCCATGAGTGAATACTCGGTTATCTAAAATAATAGTTGTCACATGGATGCAAGTATTAGCAAACTATATTTTATTATTTTATCAACTTGTTAAAATACTCTAACTAGACTTGACTAGTAAGAACTAAGTCAACTAATTCTCTCATTATAGAACTCATGCTTATTCCCTCAATCAATGGAGGAAATTAAGGATACATTCCTCATAAGGGACAACTCATGTGCATGCTCACAAAGACTTCAAATTCGAATTTCCTTAACTAATTAACTCAACTAAATTAATTAATTAATATTTCCAACTGCTATTAAGACCAAAATTAATTTTATCCTATAGTTAGACTAGGGACTGCGATAAATAGGAAGGGACCCAAAAATAATATTTTTAGAACTTTCTATTTTTAGCAATTTCACCTCTCACCCAATGTGGCCAATGACCTCACTGGCCAAACTGCTATTTTTAGACATGCTATATTTAGCAATTCTACTTTTAACACATTCTAAATTTAACATTTCTTGTTGCACATTTTTCAACACTCCCTCTCAACAAGAAAGGCTTTCTCTCGAACCCGATCCTATAACTCTGGAATGTTCTGCATGCAACACATCTACCCGATCCACTTGCTCGAACAACACTTGGAAGAAAAACACTCCCAACTGACCACTTTGTTGGGCTAGGAACATACTCTGATGCTGAAGCTCTACCTGCTGCTAACAAGTGCTCCCTCTTTGACATCTACGCTACTGCAACATCTCCATGCATCTCACACCATTGCACACCTCTCTATGCCACCTAGCATTGTGCAAAAAACTTGTGCCTCTCGCATTGCTATAGCCTGCTAGCTAGGCGATGTCTTGGGATTCCCTGCACTGTAGCTCTCTCTGTTGCTCCATCTGCATCTCTCTACCCAATCAATCAATTCCTGCTACTCCACATCGAGGCTCCTGTAGCAAGGTCTCATCCAAGAGGTTGGGTACCTCAAGGATCCTGCCCCTGCTCCTTGGGACGATCACTCTATATCGCCCAACCTCCTACCTAGAGGTATGGTTGCATGTGATCCCTAAGCCCACCTGGCTTGAAGTTGACCCCTACTAGAGGTCTCTACATTAGTATATGTCTCTACTCAATCTCTAGTTAGCTTCCCCTATTGTGGCTGCTCCACAACCTCCTGAAGCTGCTACACCAATCGTGGCTCCTCCACAATCGTCTGAGACTTCTTCTGGCTCTACATGTTGAGAGGTAATATACCCTCCCTCTCAACCACCAAGTTTCCATCTGTTGCCTTGCTACTCAAGGCTTTGCATGCATCTTGAACCTCAAGAGCATACAGGTTCTTGACCCGTGAATGAATTTTCTTCACCTGTCTAGTGATGATGTGTCTAAGGAAAACCTTTCCCTTACTGAAGACTACATCATAGCCTCTGTCTTCTAGCATCATGAACGAAACCAAGTTTCTCTTCAGTACTGATACATACTTGACATCGGTCAAGGTAAGGCGAGATCCATGCTCCCTATGAAAAATAATCGTGCCTACACCTAAGACACTGTACTTCTCATCATTACCCATCGCTATGCGTATTTGGAGATCTTTCTCCTCCAAAGTATTGAAAAAACTCTTGTTTTCGATCATGTGGAAAGAAGCTCCACTGTAAAGAAACCAACCACTTCCCACCATGGATGAAACCATGCATGCGAAGAGTGTGAAGCCCAATTCAAACTATGAAACAAATGCCTCACCTTCAGATCCTTCCCCGGATCCCTTCTTGGATTTCCTTCGTGGACAATTTGCAGCATAATGGCCCACCTCATGACAACAAAAGCATCGAACTTTCAATTTGCCAACCTTCTTCCCATCATTGGAAGAACTAGATTGGGAAAGAGAAACATTCTCCTTCCCCTTCTTTGCCTTACTCGCTAAGGCACAGTTCTCCTCATCTTGCATGGATGAAGAATTGTCTTTGGTGCTCCGTTTGATCTCCTCCTAAATCAAATCTGACCATAGTCGTTCCTAATCTGGTAGTTTATCCCTTCCATTCACTGAGTCCTGGTAGCTATGCCAGCTCTTAGGAAGGCCAAGGAGTACTAGACTCACCATATCCTCATCCAATGTCACAACCCCTACACTTCCAAGCTCATCCCTGCATGTGATGAGCTTGGTCAGATACATAGAGATCGTCTCATCCCTTTCACACTTGACCTTTCGAAGTTTGTCCTTCAATGCCAGCTTCCTCTGATCACTGCTATTCTGATATAAAATTTTCAATGTTTTCCACATTGCATGCGGAGTCTCCTTCCCATGGAGGCTCAAGACAATGTGATCTCGCACTCCCTCCAAGAGAATTCTCCTAGATATAGCCACACACTTCCTCCATTCCACCTGCTGAGTCTTGGCAGTAGGCTTAGGAATTTCTTGATCAATGAAATCCTTAAGGTCATTATCTTCCAAAACTGCCTCCATGTGATCCTTCCAAGCTATATAGTTTTAGTTGCCATCAAGGGCATACTGAAGCCTCAAACCATAGAACGCCATTGACGAAATAGATTTGATAAGAACTTGAGATCTATATCCCAAATAATAAACTTTGAATTTCTCCTGCTAGTATATTGTTCTTGCTTGATCACCTGTGCTCTGATACCATGTAGAAATTTCACATGTAGAACAAACCGATATATGCAATGTCCTAAAGCATAATACTTGTTCTACTTGTACAAAACATTAAGCAGAAGGATAATCGAATTCATGGGCAACATCAAGTAGAAACATGCATAACTGGTCAAGAGAAATAATCACATATAACACAAGATATATCCAGGGAAAGCACCAGCATAAAACCCCAACCATGTATTATCAATCAAGTGGAAATCCTCTTCACAATACAAAAGAATTAGCTCTCAAGCTATTCAGTTCTCAATGAACTATGAAGATATGAAGATATGTCTAATGAACCACCCAACCCTATTTATATAGGCTTTCCCTATGGTCCTTACGTAGTTTTCTTAGGAAATAATAGCAAAATCATATGCTATTAATTCCAACATACCAAAAACAACCAATGGTCCAACTACGTATTCCTTGAGAACACTAGTTCCTCGACCATGCAAAAACTACTTACTAGAAATAGTTAAGCATCTGATAGTACATTGTCCCACATCTGATCTCAACTGGGTCTTTGACAGAACTGATATGCAACAGTTATCCATGAGTGAATCCTCAGTTATCTAAAATAATAGTTGTCACATGCATGCAAGCATTAACAAACTATACTTTATTATTTTAACAACTTGTTAAAATAATCTAACTGGACTTGACTAGTAAGAACTAAGTCAACTGATTCTCTCATTAGAAACTCATGCTTATTCCCTCAATCAGTGGAGGAAATTAAGGATAAATTCCTTAATCAATGGGACAACTCATGTGCATGCTCACAAAGACTTCAAATTCGAATTTCCTTAACTAATTAACTCAACTGAATTAGTTAATTAATATTTCCAACTACTGTTAAGACCAAAATTAATTTTACTTCCTACAGATAGACTACGAACTATTATAAATAGGAAGGGACCCAGAAATGCTATTTTTAGAACTTCCTATTTTTAGCAGTTTCACCTCTCACCCAATGTGGCCAATGACCTCACTAGCCAAACTGCTACTTTTAGACATGCTATTTTTAGCAAGTCTATTTTTATTTACATTCTAAATTTAACATTTCTTGTTGCACATTTTCAACAACATATAGGAAAATAAAGAACTCATTGGATTGATATAAATGGAATGAGTTACAACCATAAAGAGGTGTCCATGTCGTAGAAGAGCTCCTCTAAGTTGTTGACTTTTCCTTCCTTTGTCACAAAGTGTACCTCGAATCACCCTAATTGCATGAAAGGATAACACTCACAACAACAGGATAAGGGTAGAATCACTCTCCAAAATCCAACCTCTTGTATATGGAAGGCTGTAAATATATAGAGGAGTGAGTTAAGTTGGGAGTTCTTATCCTTTTACTAATCTTTGGATTGAGATCCATTCTTGATTGGAGGATGAGATCTAAGGATAAGGGATGGAAAATCCAAGGTAGGATAGGATAGGATTCAAAAGTTTTATCTAAGGTAAATGGGTACAACATATCCTAGAAGCTTTTGGAAATGGAGGCTTCAAGATTCTCTCTCTTTTTCTCAAATTTATAGAACTAATGCAGGTGAAAAGGAGAGAAACATGTAGGTGATCAACATAGGCCATAGTGGAGAAACCTATAGGTGAATGCAGTCAAGTAATAGGCGAGGGAGTGTTGGTCCTAAAACTGGTTCAAATGATGTAGTTTAGGGAAAAAAAACTCTGGGAATGAGAGAGTCATGCAAGGGCTTTGTGCAATGATGATGTAAAGGGGAAATAGGATGTGAATGATCTAGTTCGAAGTCTGATTGATTAGATGAGACAAAATATCCTATAACATCAAGAAATACTATTGGAAAAGAAAGGAGTCCATCGAAAACCCAAAGAAGGAAGAAAATCAAGTTGAGTCAAGTATGATTGATGAAGTTTTGTCTCTTGAATCAAGAATGATAGATGAAGATTTGTCACATTACAATGTTTCTCAACATTATGAGGATTGGTTATTCTATTTTGGCACCTCTCAGCACATGAGCTCGCATGGAAACCCGTTCTTTTCATATCAAGATGTGAAAGGAAGTTTTGTGTTTATGGGTAAAATGTATCTTGTCAACTCTTGAGGTGGGAAATTTCATAATTAAAATGTATGATGATATGATTAGAAAATTAAATGATGTTAGACATGTACTTGCGTTAAAAAAGAATTATATATATTTGGGAGTATTGGATTTGGAAGGTTATAATTTTATAGGTCAAGGTAGAGTGTCAAGAGTTTTAAAGGGAACTCTAGTTGTTATGAAGGTAGAGAAGATTGGAAACCTTTACATACTTAAAGGAAGTACTTAGCTCAATGAGATAATAATTGTATCTGAGAAGGCAAGAGAAGACACTCTCCTACGAAATCAGTGACTGGGTTACATAAGCGAGATGGGCCTTCAGGTACTGATGAATCATAAATTACTTCCTAATTTGAAATCATTGAGTTTGGATTTTTCCAAAAATTGTGTATTGTAAAACAATGTAGACAAAAATTTAAAGCCCATAGTCATAATAGCAAGGGAATTTTGGATTATATTCATTATGACCTCTAAGAACCATCTCCTACAGTATCTTATGGAGGTGCATCTTAGTTCGTAACATTTAGTGAGGATTACTTAAGGAAAGTTTCGGTCTATATGTTAAAAAGAAAGGTTGATGCATTTAATGCTTTTAAACACTTTAAAGCTATGGTGGGAAAGAAAAAAAATAATACAACTGAATATTTAAGAACTAACAATGGCAGTGAATTTACTTCCTTAAAATTGAACAATATTGCAAGGATGAAGGAATTGTTAGACATAAAATTATTTCCTATACTCCTCAGCAAAATGGTGTTGCTGAACGTATGAACAAGATTGTTATGGAGAGACCCAGAAGCATGGTCAAGTATGCTATGTTGTAGAAGGCGTTGTGGGAAAAATAAGTATCCACTACTTATTATTTGGTAAACATATCACCTTCAGTTGATATTAATTGTAAAATTCCTAAAGAATTGTGTCGAGTTAGTCATGTGACTATTCATATTTAAGAATTTTTGGTTGTAATGCCTATGCTCTTAATTCTAAAGAATTAGCGTTCTAAGTTATACCCAAAGGAAAAATGTGTTGTGTTTTTTGGATATGATGATGATGATGTGAAAGGATACAGGTTGTGGGATCCTTCGTTTCATATGATATTCACTAGTAGAGATGTAACATTTGATGAAACTTCTCTTCTAAAATCAAATGTTGAAAAAGTTGAATAGGAACAAGCATCGCTGAATCAAAAAATTTAGTTGGAGACTCAACATTTTTTGGAAAGTTGGAAGGAAGAAGAAACTTTTGAAGAAAAAGGTGAAGAAGATGTAAAGGAAGTTGTATAAGTTTAGGAACCAATTCAACAACCAATCACTCCTAGGAAATCTATAGGGGAAAGAAGAAAACCCAAGAGGCATAAAGATTTTACTTCATCTGTTGCATTGAGTACTGAGGATGGGAAACCTTCTTGTTATCAAGAAGCAATGAATGACACAGATAATGAAAAATGCAAGAATACTATGGATAAGGAAATGGATTCCTTAGGAAAGAACAAAACCTGGGATCTTGTGGAATTTCATAAAGGGATAAGTATTATCGAATGTAGATTTCTCTTCAAATTGAAGGGAAATTTTGATGGAAGTATTCAAAGATATAAGGCGAGGCTGGTAACAAAAGGGTACTCCCAGGTAGAAGGTATTGACTTTCCTGAGATTTTTCACTAGTTGTAAAACTTGTTTCTATTCATACTATGTTAGCACTAACTACATTACTTGACCTTGAGTTAGAATAGTTAGATGTTAAAACAACTTTTCTTCGTGGAGATTTGGATGAAGAGGCCTATATGAAACAAACAGAAGGTTTTGCACAAGGTTACAATAAGAGAATAGTTTGCAGGCTCGGGAAATCATTGTATGGCTTGAGGCAGTCTCCCAATGAATGGTACAAGAAGTTTGACTCCTTCACGGTGAGACAAAAATTTACTAGAAGTGAATATGATCATTGTATGTACTTTAAAATTTCCAATGACATATTCATTATCTTGGTTTTGTATGTTGACAATATGGTTATTACAAGAAAAAGCATGGAAGAGATCAACAGGTTAAAGGCTCAACTTTCTAGGACATTTGATATGACAGATCTTTGAGTTGTAGAAAAGATCTTGGGCATGAGATATACAGAGATAGGAAGAATGGAAATCTTTGGTTATCACAACAAAAGTATGTGGAGAAAATACTTGCAGAATCAATATAAACAATGTGAAACCTGTTAATGTTCCTTTACCTTCCTATTTTAGATTTCTTCAGGTTTGAGTCCTAGAAATGATGAAGAAACTAAGTATATGTCTCATGTACAATATGAAAATTTGTTAGGTAACTTAATGTATGTGATGGTATCTATAAGACTTGACATTGCACATGCAGTTGGAGTTGTCAGCGGGTTCATGGCACATCTAGGAGAAGAACATTGGCGAACTATGAAATGAGTGCTTTGATATTTGAGAGGCACAAGTGACCATTGTATCATCTTTAATGATAACTGTGTAGATTTAGTTTGTAGATAATCTTACAGGTGGAGAAATTAGTTGGATGTCAAAGCTTCAGGAAACAATTGCTTTGTCCACTATTGAGGCAGATTATATTGCTACTTTAGATGCCTATAAAGAGGTAATCTAGTTGAAAGGTCTACCAGATCAGCTTGGAAGGACACAAGAGAAAATGAATGTATTTTGTGACAATCATAATGTTATTCATTTGGTTACTAATATTGATTATCAGACAAAGACTAAGCACAATAATGTAAGATACCATTTTGTAAGACATGTAATCGATGGCTTCAAAATAGCTCTCAAGAAGGTCCACACACAAGAAAATTTTGCAAATATGTTCATGAAACCAGTATTAGTAGAGAAACTGCAGTGGGGTTTGGCTTCTCTTGGCTTGAAGAAAAGACGATGAATGAGCATGGACAAGGCATTAGGAAAATTGTTGTCAAAGTGGACATTGTTAAGAATGACAACAGATTAAAAATATTGTTAACAATATAATTATCTGGGTAAATTTGGCTTTACCGTTCAAAGATTTGTGTAACGATAGGAAGTTATATAACGAAGTTTTTCATATTAAAATGATGTTTCCCACGAGGCTTGATGTATAGTTGGAGAGTCATTTTTTTACCTTGAGTAATAAGAATTCCAAGCGTTTCCTTAATACACTATCAAGGTTTTACCACGTAAAATTTTGGTGTTGTGTGATTCATTTCTTGCTCATTGTGTTTGTTTATTTCTATTTAATTAATATTTATGAGCTCTAAATACAAGCTCACACAATATTTAGAACTTATTAATTACCATTTAGAACAAAATATTTACATATCTTTACCACATTTTGTGGTTCAATATCTTAGAACTCATTTTAGCTATGATATTAAACTTTATCTTCACCATATATATCCATATAATTTTTTTTCATAATTAATTATACTAATAAAAAATTATACCTATTAGTAATGTATCATTTAAATTAATCCATACAACTAAATATATTCGTATATACCTTAATTAAACCTCCTACAAATATTGCAAACATTAAGATGCCCCCACCTAAATTCAAACATACTAAATATATTAATATATACATTAATTAAACCTCATACAAATATTACAAACATTAAGATGCACAACGTTGATTAAACATACTTTTTTTTTAATTTATAGGTCTACACCGCAAATGCTATGGTTCGGAGCCCATTCTTTTGTTTTGTTTATGTGTATATATGTGGAATAAGCTTTAGTTTATACTTCCTTGTGAGACACTTAACTATATTTAAAATATTATAGTTTTAAAATAATTATCATTATTCAAATAATTTTAATATAAATATTTTTATATGGTTTAAATAATATTTATAAATAAGTAACTTTAAAAATATTTTTAAAATTAAATTATTACAAAATGGTGGTTTATGTGAAATAATTTCAAGAGAGAAGAATATCTTTATTAATAAAGAATGGTGGTTTATGTGAAATAATTTCAAGAAAGAGGAATACTTTTATTAATAAAGAAAGGTGACCTTTAGGTTCAGGATCTATTAGTAATGAAAGGTGGTTTTCAGGTGGTCTTCAAGTTCATGATCTATTAATAAAGAAAGTTCCATGATCTATTAATAAAGAAAGGTGGTCATCAGGTGGTATTCAGGTCCATGATCTATTAATAAAGGAAGGTGGTCTTCAGGTTCATGATGTTTGAGACATTTAATCAATTTTTAGAAATATATAACCAAAAAAATTACATATTTTTTCAATAGAGAAATATGGCTATTCCAAATAAAAACTTCCTATAAACTATGAGTAAAACTATAAGGCCTAAATAATATAACTATTCAACATTATACCATATAGAAAAGAAAACTTTACGTATGGTGACTAAAAATCAATGATATAATGCCATATTATGATAATGCATTCTTGTGTGCATATTAATACATGGTACCACACAATTAAAGGGCTCAGATTACAACTATGATGACTAATGTTATCATACCCACTTATATACATGACCTGACAGGGTTGTACAAGAATATATTATATGGCTGATTACTCGGAACTCACATCGTGTTGTGTTGACATTCCACGGCCTTATCCGGTTAGTCCATGGTTGGATGGTCGCCAGCTACTGGAACTCATTCTCATTGTGTGTCACCTATTGTATGGAGTACAGCTCAGGGAAGGTGACGAGTTCGATGCTTCACTCCGAGGGTAAACCCTTACGACTTGGTGCTTGTTTGGTTTCTGAGCTCATTTTGTTGGGTATGGCTCTGGGAGTTGCGTTCTAGTTTCTTTGATGAAGTTCTTCTGCAATCCATCTCATCCCATATGCTACGCAATGTGAAGAGCTTGTGAGGTATTCCTAGTTGCGAACAAGCTTGCATTTGGATTGCACATTGCCATTTCAGAATCATTCACTCTTATCAGGTAAATCCTTACTCTAGATTTGAATTTGGGTACTTATCTTCGCTCTTCATTCTAAGTTAATTCTTGCATCACTGGTTTAACATTCTCACGTTGGTAGGGTGTTAACACTGGCTTGGTTCCTGTAGGTGTTACGTTCGCGATGGTGTCTCGAGCCTATGTGGCAGAAAGCCTCTATTACGCCTGCTCTCCCTCGGGTAAGTGATTGAGGGTTCATCTCTTGCCTTTTTGGTGCAGGTCTAGTTATGCACTTGTGTTACCATGTTTTCCTTAGATTATTAACTGATTTAAATTATTTAACCACCATGCTTCTGGTGTAGGGTTTGTTTGAGCGGAGGATGGGTGTGGTTACCAGACATTTACAAAGCCTAGTTTCCTCCAACACAAAACCCCTAGGTATGCAACCCTTTCCTTGAACAAATGATAAAGGTTTTAATTTCCTTGTATGAGGGTTCCTTCTTCTAAGGGTTTTCCCTTGTTTCGGTTACTGTCCATGTTTTGTTTAAGATTTTTACATGGATTATGTTTCTTCTTGTTATAGCTCCCTAAGCCATTTTCAGTTGGGACATTTCCGCATAATGATGTCTATAATTCTGGGTTCTCATTTTTTTGTAAGCTTATCAGAGTGAATTAATCGATAACATGGCTATTTAACAATTATTCTTTTTAATATAATGATTAATCTATTATGTAATATTACTCCTAATCTTTCTATGAATAATTATATTCTATGTGATTGGAACCTCGATTCGATTCTTCAATTAGGTTATTCTACTTTCAGAACGTCGTTCTTGGTGTCCTTTTGAGGACTTCTCATCTGAACAAATCGGAAGGTTATTTAACTGTTAAAAGTGTTATTCTGTCTTTAAACAGTAGCCCTCCCATTTGGGTTTTCTATAACTGTGTTATAGTTATTGTACCTATTTATTTTATGTTCCAGAAGAGGGTTATGGTTGCTAATCTATTTGAGTTTCCCCAATTAACACTAAAGGTTCTATCCCGACTAATTCAGGGTGAATATAACTACATATACATATGTACATTCAAATGTCTAATGCGTTGATCTTTATATGCATTCCACTCCTATGGTTATTGGTATGCCAGGTTAATTTAGAATTAAAGGAATATAGATTGAATTTATCATTGATATAATTAGTCTAGTTCGCTTAATAGTATTAATCCTAAAGGAGTTATAAATTATCATATGTTTGTCTTTTCCTTTCAAGTCATGTATAGGAAGGAATATTCTATCACATATTCGATAGTTTTCATTCTTCTATGTAATCACTTGTCTACTATTTTTCATATACTATTACATATTATGGTTTGTTTTCTTTAAAAAGACTCTATTCTAGGGAATGGATGCACAGTCTAACCCTTGCCCAGATTCTTGAATCTAGGTAGATAGACTAATGCGTTTAGGAAGCATTGTATAGGTTCTGTATATTTAGCCTACACCTGTTGTAATGTGTACGTTTTCCTAACAGCTTATTACCTGCACACCTAGATTAACTTACTCCTAAATATTTACATCCTCAGCGGAATTTGACTTTCCAGGTTTACTCTTGTTTTTTACATCCTTTTTCTAACTAACAGAGAATTAAAGAAAATACAAAACCAATAACATAATGTTTATTTCCTACTTGCACAATATGGTCGGATTAGCATTTAATTAGAATAATCATAACATAATTAACCAACTTCACTTATCTGCCATTGCAAAACTAAATTGCGATCAATGAACCTCTCCACGCTTCCAATGAGAATCTTGCAATCATGTCCAAGTATTCTCCCCCAAAGCTCCTCTTTTCCCAACAATCAGTTATCTTTAATGTAGTCATTTCTATTCCTTTGGCCTCAAGACTCCAGGTCCAGCCAGCAATGGTTACTACTTCCTCTTGGGAGATCTCTTCAAGAATTGTTTCCACTGAAACCTTTTTCAACTCAAGGAATTCCCATATTTTCTTTTCCAGAAAAAAGCTTTCCCCTTCCCTCCTTATCCCTTCCCTTATGTAAGAGAAGAACAATAAAGGAGTAACTACTTATTTAACTAATAACTGAGAACTGATAACTGATAATTGTTGGGTAAAAGAGAGTTACTGAGGTTCAAGAGTAATTCTTTAAAATTCCCATGGAACCGTATCATATCTGCTATAACTTTTATTTTATAAATCAAAGTATTGTTATCATTGAATCCATTTATTAAATTAAAGTATTGTTATCATTGAATCCATTTATTGTCCATTTCTCAAAAGTGAAAACAAGAATTTGTTTTCTCACTGTAAAAGTAAAAACATGAAAGTAAAAGCAACTTAAAATCTCGGAGGTGTCACACCTTCCCCCTCTTAGCAAAACATCGTCCCCGGTGTTCATTCTTCCATCTGTTCCTAGAATAATTCTGGATACGCCTCCTGCATGAAGTCTTTATCTTCCCAAGTGGCTTCCTCTAGGCTGAAGTGCTTCCATTTCACTTTAACCTGGATGATAGCTCGTTTCCACAATGTTACTTCTCTCTGATCGAGTATGTGTAGGGGTTTGACCAAAAATTCTCCTTTCGGCTTGACCTGCCACAAATATCATTGTTATATAATTGACATGTACATAACCACTATATCCTTAAATAAGTAAATTATGAGTTATTCATATCTATATATATGTGTGTGTGTGTGTGTGTGTGTGTGTTATGCGCGCACACACACACACATATATATATACATATATATTATTCTTTTTTTTACCTGAAGTTCTTGCCAACTTATGATATGTCTAGGGTCATACACATACTTCTTTAAAAGGGAAACATGGAATATGTTATGGACTTGAATGTGGCTGGGCAGGGCTAGTTGGTAGGCTACTGGCCCGATTCTGTCCAAAATTTGGAATTGGCCACAGAACTGGGGGGCTAACTTAGCACACCTTCCCCACCTCAATGTACTCCTCTTTCGTTTAATCCACACATAGACATGATCACCTACCTAAAATTCTCGATAAGTTCTCTTTTATCAATGTACAATTTCTGCCCGTCTTAGGTAGCCTTCAAATTTTGTCGAACTTTTTTCACGGTTTTATCCATTTCCTCCAACATATCTGGTCCTAATATCATTTTATTCTCCAGACTATTCCAGTTTGTAGGAATGGTACATTTCCTTCCATAAAGTACTTCAAAAGGACTCATTTTAAGCGACTCATGATAATAATTGTTGTATGCGAATTCTATGAGATGTAGATACTCTTCCCATTTCCCAGGTTGTTGCATCACATACATGCGCAACATGTCCTCTACCACTTGATTCACTCACTCAGTTTTCCCATCAGTTTGCGGGTGATAAGTGGTGCTGAAATGGATTTGTGTACCTATCCCGGTAAACAACACTTTCCAAAAAGCAGGGGTGAACTTAACATCCCGATCATATATTATGACTTTTGGCATACCATGTAGCCTAAAAATTTCCTTCATGAATATATCGGCTATTTGAGTCATTTCATATGTGGATTTGACAGGTATGAAATGAGATATCTTGCTCAATTTATCTACCACAACCATAATTGAATCATTTTGTATTTTAGATTGCAGTAATCCCCTTATAAAATCCAAAGTTATAGTATCCCATTTCCATTCAGGAACGAGTAGCGGCTGCAGTAATCTAGCAGGATGCTAGTGTTCCACCTTGACTTGCTAACACTCTAGACATTTACTTAGATATTCAGCAATATCCTTTCTCATACCACGCCAATAGTAGGCTTTCTTGATAGTCGTTAAAAGATTTTGATAGCCTGGGTGAGTAGCATACAGGCTTCTGTAAAATTCATCTAACATACTTTGCTTTAAAGACGATTGATTAGGTACGTAAATATGATTTCTGAACAGCATAAGTTTTCAGAGTTAATACTATACTCCCTTTTCTTTGCCAAACCTTGTGCAAATTTTACTTGCTGCCATAGGTAGTTGTATTCAAGATCCTTCTGGGCTGCCTCCTTTAGTTGATCCACAAAATTAAGTTCAATTTGACTAAAAGAAATCTCATAAATGAGGTACAGTTTCCTATTTAATGCATCTACCACTTTTCTTTTCCTTGTAAATGCTTGATTTCAAAATCAAATTCACTTAAAAATGCAGTCTATCAAGCTTGGCGCGCATTTAAGGTAGGTTGGTTGCAGAAACTAGTTAGGCTACTGTGGTCTACTTGAGCATAAATTTTTCCCCAACAAATAATTCGCCATAATTTTAAGACGTGCATCAACGTAGTTAGCTCCAAATCATAAGTAGAATATTTATGTTCATGTTCTTTGAGTTTACGAGATTCATAAGCAATGACCTTGTCATTCTGCATTAAAACACCACCCACATCTTCTTTGCATGCATCTGCGAAAACTATAGAATCCTCTTGAGGATCTGCTATCTTTAATACTGGAGCTATGGTGAGCAAATGCTTCAACCTATCAAAACTTTCTTGACAGGCGTTTGACCATTTGAAAGTTGTTCCCTTCTTTTGTAAGCAAGTAATTGGGTAAGCGAACTTGGAAAATTCCCTTATAAATCTTCTATAATAACCTGCAAGTCCCATAAAATAACATATGTCTGCCACATTGGCTAGAACAAGCCAATTCATAATGGTCTTTATTTTCTACGGATCGACCGCTATACCTTCAGAGGATATAACGTGTCCTAGGTACTGGATCTGATCTTTATTGAAGTCACACTTGTTGAATTTAGAAAAAAGCTAATTTTCTCTTAAGGTTTGCAGTATTATGCGAAGGTGTTCTTTATGTTCTTCAATATTTCTGGAATATACGAGAATGTCATCAATGAATATAAGGATGAATTTATCCAGATAGGAATGAAAAAAATCCATTCATCATGCTCATGAAGGTTGTTAGGGTATTAGTAAGTCCAAATGGAAAGACTACAATCTTGTAGTGGCCATAGAAAGTTCTAAAAGCAGTCTTGAAGATATCTTCATCTTTAATTCGAATTTGGTGATATCCAGATCTTAAGTCAATTTTTGAAAATACCACTATGCCTTTAACTTGATCAAAGAGGTCATTGATTCGGGGTAAGGGATACTTATTATTTATGGTCATCTTGTTCAGTTGTTTGAAATTTATGCACAACCGCAACGTACCATCCTTCTTTCTTACGAACAGAACAAGGGCTCCCCAAGGGGACACACTAGGTTAGATATACCCTTTATCCAGCAACTCCTACAGCTGGATTTTTAATTCAGTTAACTCCAAAACACTCATTCTGTAGGGACCCTTTGATATCGCTGTCACTCTAAGGACTAGTTCTATGGTAAAGTCAAGGTTTCTATTAGGTGGTAGTCCAGGAATATCTTATGGAAACACATCTTTAAATTCTTGTATTATGGGTATTTCTTCTAAGGCTGACACTTCATCTTTGGAGTTTGTATACCCCACTTGAACTACATAGATTTGACAACCCTTACGCATACATCTTGCTAATGGTGGGTTGTAACAGATCGTAACTTCACTTCTCTTTTGACTCCCTGAATCTCTATTCTAGCCCCATCATTAGACAGAAAATCAATGGTCTTATCTTTACAATTTACTAAGGCCCACTGCCGCTCCAACTAGTCCATGCCTATCAAGACATCATAGGAACCTAATGGTAATATATTTAAATTTGTCCTAATTTGTTGTTCTACTAATTTTATTTCATAGCCCTCTACTTTTGCACAAACTCTTCTTTTTTTCTCCTATAGCTAATTGAACCAACCAAGGGTTCTTAAATTTTGAACTTTTTAGATGGATTTCATTAACTATTCTGGGACTCACATAGCTCAAACTAGCACATGGATCTATTAATATGAAAACAAGATGATTGGATATTTTACCTTCAAGTTCCACCATTGAAGGTTGGTAATCTGCTTGGCGATCTTCCAATGCTGCATTGATCCAAGGTACGTTCCATGCCACGTCACCCACAGTAGAAGCGTCATGAATATTTGCAACAAGTTCCGTTCTTCCTCTATGAGGACAGTTCTTGTAGTAATGGGGTTCGCCGCAGCCCCAACACTGCAACAACGGTCAAGGAACCTGACTGGTTTCCAACTTACTTGATGCTTCATTTTGTTTTATATCGTTCTGAGGTCTATACTTCTGTTGATTTCAATTAAAATGTCCATTAGGTCCTTTTCTTCTTGGGAATCTGGTTCCTAAACTCTTCATGTTCTTATTATTTGTAAAAAATTTATGCCCCTTCTTACTTGGCCAATTCTTAAGCACTTCACCTTTCTGTCTCATTTGTTGGTAGCATATCCGAGCTTTCCAGACTGCTTCATCCATCATTTTTGGGTTATCAAATTCTAGTTTCTCTTTCATGAAGGCAGGCATGTTGCTGATAAAGCATTGGAATTTAGCTTTTTCTTCACGAATATAAGGGATGTATCTTAATAGGGACGTGAATTTAGTTATAAATTCATCCATAGTTTGTTGACCTAGTTTCAAGTCATGAAACTCTTTTTTTTTATCATCATAAAATCGCCCAGTCAGATATCTATCCTTAAAATTCTTTTGAAATTCCTCCTAGGTAACCTCCTACTCATTAATTTCTTTGACTATTTTGATTTCTTCCCACCATAGGGTGGCCTTGCCTAGTAATTGATAGATTACTAGCCTTGCTCTCAAATTTTCATCATATTCGTATATATGGAAATATTTGTTCATATTAATAAGTCAGGCCTCCGCTGCTTCTTCTGTTTCATCGTTATAGTTTGGTGGTTTGATATTTTTGAATTCTCCCTGAAGTTTTGTTTTCTGTCTTTTTAATCGCTTTTTGTTGGAACCATTATCTGACTCTTCCTCGTTACCAGTTTGTCCCCCTTTTGATTCCTAATGTTGTTCTTGCTGGCTGCGGGTTTCTATCATGTTTTCTTCTTCTTGACTAGGGTCCGGATTCCTCTGATTCTATCTATCTGATAAATTTTTCATAATTTTCTCTTGTTCCAAACGTAGTCTTTCATTATCCACACATAGATTCTGCATTTATGTTCCTAACTACTAGACTATTTCTAGTAAAGTAGCATTGGTGCCAATATTTGTTTCTCCCAATTGTACCCATACTTCTGGGTTATGTCCGATGTTCCTCTCTGCCTCAGAATTATTTTGTTATTTCTAAAATCATTCAACCTATCCTCAATGTAGCAACCTGAGGCTCTAATATCAATTGTAACTATAACTATTCAACAGTATACCATATAAAAAAAAAACTTTACGTATGGTGACTAAACATCAATGATGTAATGGCATATTATGATAATGCATTATGGTGTGCACATTAATACACGGTACCACACAATTAAAGGGCTCAAATTATAACTATGATGATTAATGTTGTCATACCCACTTATATACATGACCTGACTGGGTTGTACAAGAATATATTATATGGTTGATTACCCGGATCTCACATCGTGTTGTGTTGACATTCCACAGCCTTATCCAGTCGATCCATGGTTGGATGGCCGCCAACTGACAGAACTCATTCTTATCGTGTGCCACCTGTTGTCTGCAGTACAACTCGGGGAAGGCGACGAGTTTGATGCTTCACCGAACTTCAAGGGTAAACCCTTACGACTTGGTGCTTGTTTGGTTTCTGAGCTCATTTTGCTGGGTATGGCTCTTGGAGCTACGTTCTGGTTTCTTTGATGAAGTTCTTTTGCAATCTGTCTTCTCCCATCCACTATGCAATGTGAAGATCTTGCTGGGTGTTCCTATTTGCAGACAGCCTTGCATTTGGACTGCACACTACCGTTTTGGAATCATTCGCTCTTATCAGGTAAATCCTTACTCTAGATTTGAATTTGGGTACTTAAATTTGGGTACTTATCTTCACTCATCGTTATAAGTTATTTCTTGCATCACTAGTTTAACATTCTCACATTGGTAGGTTGTTAACATTGGCTTGGTTCCTACATGTGTTACCTCTATAGTGTTGTCTGGAGCCTATGTCGCATAAAACCTTTATTACGCCTGCTCTCCCTTGAGTAAGTGATTGAAGGTTCATCTCTTACCTTTTTGGTGCAGGTCTGGTTATGCACCTATGTTACCTTGTTTTCCTTGGATTATTAACTAAGTTAAATTGTTTAACTGCCATGCTTATGGTGTAGGGTTTGTCTGAGTAGAGGATGGGTGCAGTTACCAGACCTTTACAAAGCCTGGTTTCCTCCAACGCAAAACCCCCAGGTATGCAGGCCTTTCCTTGAACGAATGTTGTCGATCTTACTTGCCCTATATGAGATTTCCTTCCTCTGAGGGTTTTTCCTCATTTCGGTTACTGTCCATGCTTTGTTTAAGTTTTGTACACAGATTATGTTGCTTCTTGCTACAACTCCCTGAGCCATTTTCAGTTGGGACATTTCAGCATAATGATGTCTATAATTCTGGGTTCTTGTTTTTTGTAAGCTTATCAATATGAATTAATCAATAGCATGGCTATTTAACAGTTATTCTTTTTGATATAATGATTAATCTATGATGTAAGATTACTCCTAATCTTTCTGAATAATTATATTCTATGTGATTGGGACCTCAGTTTGATTTTTTAACTAGGTTATTCCACTTTCAAAATGTCATTCTTGGCATCCTTCCCAGGACTGCCATCTAAACAAATCTGAAGGTTATTTATTCTGTTTTTAAATAGTAGCCCTCTCATTTGGGTTTTTTGTATCTATGTTATAGTTATTGTACCTATTTATTTTATGTTCCAGAAGAGTGTTATGGTTGCTAATTTTTTGAGTTTCCCTGATTAAAAATGAATGTTTTGTCCCGACTGATTCGGGGTGAATATAACTATCTATACATATGTACCTTCAAATGTCTAATATGTTGATATTTATATGCATTCCACTCCTATGGTTCTTGGTATGCCGGGTTAATTTCACAATTAAAGGAATATAACTTGAATTTATCATTGATATAATTAGTTTGGTTCGCTTAACAATATTAATCCTGAGGAAGTTATAAATTATCATCTTTTTGTCTTTTCCTTTCAAATCATGTACAGGAAGGAATATTCTATCACATATTCGATAGTTTTCATTCTTCTCTCTAATCGCTTGTCTACTATTTTTCATATACTGTCACATATTCTGGTTTGTTTTCTTTAAAAATACTCCATTCTTGGGAATGGATGCACAGTTCGGCCTTTGCCCAGATTCTTAAATCTAGGTAGATGGACTAATGTGTTCAAGAAGCATGGTACAGGTTCTGTACATCATTTAACCTACACCTATTCTAATATGTACGTTTTTCTAATAGATTATTACCTGCACACTTAGATTAACTTACTCCTACATATTTACATTCTCAGTGACATAGAATTAAATAAAATACAAAACCAATATCATAATGTTTATTTCCTACTTGCACAATATGGCCAGATTAGCATTTAATGAGAATAATCATAACATAATTAACCAACTTCACTTATCTACCATTGCAAAACTAAATTGCGATCAATGAACCTCTCCACCCTTCCAATGAGAATCTGGGAATCACATCCAAGTATTCTCCCCCCAAACTCGTTTTCCCAACAATTAGTTATCTTTAATGTCATCGCTTCTATTACTTTGGCCTCAAGACTCCAGGTCCATCCAACAATGGTTACTACTTCCTCCTGGGAAGTCTCTTCAAAAATTGTTCCCACTGAAACCTTCTTCAGCTCAAGGAATTTCAATCTTTTATTTTCCAAAAAAAAGCCAACTCCTTCCCTCCTTCTCCCTTCCCTTATGTAAGAGAAGCGCACAGAAGGAGTAACTGCTTCTTTAACTAATAACTAAGAACTGGTAACTTATAACTGATAATTGTTGGGTAAAAGAGAGTTACTGAGGTTCAACAATAATTCGTTAAAATTCCCATGGAACCGTATCATATTTGCTATAACTTTTATTTTATTAAATTAAACTATTGTTATCACTGAATCCATTTATTGTCCATTTCTCAAAAGTGAAGACAAAAAATCGTTTTTTTCACTGTAAAAATAACTTAAAGTCCTGTGTCACATAAACTTATCAAGAATGAATAATTTTGTAAAACAACTCCAAAAACATCATAAATGAGATATACAATGTGTCACAACCTTTTTCAAAATATGTAGCTATCCAAGTTATGGAAAATCAATTTTAGTAAATCCACATTTCTAATTAACATTGTATAAAAAATCCTAATAACTAAAAAATGTTTTTCTAATATCTAAACAATTTAAATTATTTTGAAATAAATAAGAAAAATTAAAATTTTTTTTTCTAATTAAAACTAACCTAAGTACCCACGGGGGATTTGAACTGGTGACCTATCACAAGAAGTGCCTTAACAGCGCACTCATTCACTGTCAATCCAAAGCCGCGTGGGCCAAAAATTTATTTTAACTACTATTTTACAAATTATTCGCTAATATTTTAAAATTTTACACTATTTGTAAAACATCTTGAACTTTATCTCACTATTATTTTAACCAATACTTAGTCGATTATATTTTAACCAATTCTTTACCAATTATAAATTAGTTAAAGATTAATCAACCCCTCATTATACATAGACTCAAAGGTCACATGCTCTAATAAATATATATCATCAAACTCTCTGACTCATCCTAATCTATGAAACCAAAAAGAGTGTTTGAGATGCTTAATTGTCTCAAAACCAGTATCAAATTATAGAATGAGTAGCGTAAATACAGCTTTATTATAATCAGTGGAGATAAATATAATAGCAAGGCATCCCCTTATTTTCACCTTGGCTCCATAGTGCTTAATGAAAGATTAATACCTGCAGAGTGGACATTAGATGCTGTCCGACAATAAGTCGCTACTTCTAACGAGTGAGTGTTCGTTGATGTGTTGTTAAGGTGTTCAATGGGAGTAAATGTAGCACGTTCCGCTTGATCTGGTGCAGGCAACACACTCTCCTCATCGACCAAAGCCAATTAAATATTTTTAAAATTAAATTATCACATTATATAAATGGTGGTCTATATGAAATAATTTCAAGAAAAAGAGATACCTCTATTAATAAAGAAAAGTGGTCTTCAGGTTCATACGATGCTTAAGAAGTTTAATCAATTTTTAAAAATATGCAACCAAAAAAATTACAATATTTTTCATAGAAAAATATAGTTATTCCAAATGAAAACTTCCTACAACTTATAAGTGAAACATATTTAGAGTGAATAATTTTTTAAAACAAATCCAAAAACTTTATAGATAAGATGTACAAAGTGTCACAACCTTTTTCGTAATTATATAACTATTTCATCAAGTGATGGAATGTTTTAGTAAATCCACACTTCTAATGGTATAAAAAATCTTAATACATAAATAAATAAATAGTTAAAAATAACTTTTTATATCTAAACAAGTAATTATTTCAAATAAGTAAAAAAATTTAAAAATTAATTCAAAATTATTCCCCAATATTTTAAAATTTTGAATTATTTGTAAAACATCTTAAACTTTATCTCACTATTATTTTAATCAATACTTTATTGATGATATTTTAACCAATACTTTACCAATTATAAATTAGTTAAAGATTAATCAACTCCTAATTATACATGCAGATTAAAACATCACATGCTCTAATAAATCTATATCATCAAACTCTCTAACTCATCCTAATCTATGAAACCAAAAAGAGTGTTTGAGATGCTTAATTGTCTCAAAACCAATATCAAATTATAGAATGAGCAGCGTAAATACCGCTTTATTATAATCAGTGGAGATAAATATAATAGCAAGGCATCTCCTTATTTTCACCTTGGCTCCATAGTGCTTAATGAAAGATTACCACCTGCAGAGTGGACATTAGATGTTGTCCGACTATAAGTCGATACCTGCAATGAGGGAGTGTTAGTTGACGTGTTGTTAAGGTCTTGAATAGGAGTAACTATATCACATTCCGCTTGGTCTGGTGCGAGCATCACACTCTCCTCGTCTACGAAAGCAGGCCTTGTGGGCGAAGGAATATGTTGTTTCTCACCGGTTAGCATCAACACCACCTAGGACATTGAAGGTCTCAACATTGCTCCTGCTTGAGTGCACAGAAGACCAATGTTAATCACTCTACACCCTTCTTCCCATGAGTAACTGCCCTCCAATGTGGGATCAATAACTTCTAATGCTCTCTCTACCATATACAGTCTCCATGTCTGCTAATTGATCAATATCCGTAAAACGTTAAGCATCAGTTCGCAAGAAATCATAATTCTATGGAAATTTTAGAAAATTTCTACTTCAAGAATGAGATCCACAAGAGTCGTATAGCTTTAGTGAGAAACTCCATGAGTTGAAGCAAACTATGGTTCTTTCTTCTGTTGATAATTGGTGGGCCTCAGTATTTCAACAATAATGCTACAACTCCTGGGACTCCCTTCTTTCCTTTTATCAACCCGGTAGTTTGTAACAAACTTGGAAGCGATGGTGTTGTATGCACAAGTACTAGCTCTTGCTGTAGCTGTCACTTGGTCAGCTGGCACAAGTCTGCTAGGGGCTTAAGCCAACTTCTATGAGCTCTGAGAAGAAGCTTTTTAACTGATGGATGAAAGCTAACTCAAAGGAAGCTAATCTACTTGCGAAAAGAACTGAAAAGCCAAAAGGAAATGCAAACCCTAGCAAACCCTAATTTTACCATCTAGTCCTACTGATGCGAAAAAGAGGATGCAAGCTACTGAAATATATGTCATTACTTCTAGGAAGTTAAAGTACATGTGTCTAAACTACTTCTATCTGAAGAAAACATCTTTTTGTATTTTTGAATAAGTTGTTAGAATTATCATGCATGTGCTTCTAACTGGATTTTGACTGTGCAGAAGTGGATTGGTGAGAGGAAATGCTTGGAGGAGGTTGGGAAGGTTCAGAGAGGGCCTAAGGAGTCCCTAACACCCTTCCAGAGAGTTTCATAAAGTTTGGCTGTCAAGAAACCTCATTTGTGAGCTTCTACAGGAAGTCTGCAGGGGTTCTACAGGATGTTCAGAGATTTCTACAGGATGTCCTGTAATTTTTCTACAGGATGTTCAGAAATGGGATTTTGGAGCATGGATGGAGGGAAAAAGATGGAGGAATGGGTATGGAGGTGAAATAGGGGTGTGAAGAGGTCCAAGGCTTGGGGAATGGAGCTGAGGAGTGGCAAGGATGGTGGGATTTTGTTCAAGGAAGACTGAAGCAATGTTGCACAAAAATTAGGGTTTTGGGAGAAAATGGTAAACGTGAGGCAAGGATTCTAAGTAGAGGGTGGAGTGGATGGTGTTGATGGAGAACAAGCAGATGAAGAAGTGGTACAGGTGATCTGCAAGTCGTTTTTCCAATTTGAACCAACAAAGACTTGTAAATTCAAAGACCTAGTTACATTGACCTAATATGCTAGCTGCCAGTAAAGAGAATGAACAGAAGTGTGACCTGCAATGAAACCATGTATTTTAACTCATGCAACTAAGAAAATGAAAGTCTGAACTTGTAACCAACTTCTACACATGAGAATCAAACACTAGTGATTGCATGGCAAAGCAAAACCAGTGTTTTTGTGGGCAGCAAAGTCATCCTAGTCACAGCTCCTAATCCCACTGAGGGAGAGGTGAAACCACAGATGTTTGATGGCCCTTCTCTTGAAGCTTTTTCTGTTAACAACCTATCAACTAAACTGATCATGAAAAGCTATTTTACTCATCAAAAACAACCTAAATAATAAAACAAGATTTAAATCTAAATAGCAGATTTTATTCTAACAATGCAGCAAAGACACATGAAAGTAAACAAAGGAGGTACTGGGCGCTTGAGATGGGCCCAACCCCAAGAGCTACAGCCTCCTAAGAGATATTTAGAGCTGGTGCAAAGCTGAATTCATCTTTATTGATCAAAAGAAATGTTACATTCCAAAAACTGTCCACAAGGAGAACTTGAAAATGTGCTGAAAGCAAAGCTAATCTACTGCCTAAAAATCGAACTACAAAATGAC